>CAJNIZ010043485.1:40577-54595 GCA_905231905.1 Symbiodinium pilosum
GTTTAGGGTTTCAGGGTTCAGGCTTAGGGTGTAGTTTGGGTCAATCCCCCACCCCAGTAATGGGTGCCACATAGGATTACTGTCGAATTTTAAAGCCCTATTAACTCCATATGAAGGAGCTACTACTGTAGGGGATTGACCTTAGGTGTAGCGATGAGAATTTACGATTGAGATTTAGGGTTAGGTTAGGCCCCCAGCTGCTAATAGTGACAAAGAGGGAGGTCTTTATATATTTGTGTCACATTGGGGAGCCCTTCTTTCAAGGCCTTGGCAGGGATGTTTTTTGATAATCTCCCTTGCCGGATTCATTTACATGTTTTTTTGGTGGTTAGTTTTTTGGGAGTCAGTTCTTTGGGTTTGGACAAGTCAAACAATAGAAGCCATGAAGAAAGTCTTTAACAATCTGTATGGAAGCCTGGTCATTTCCTCTAGATCTAAGTCTAACTTGGAGTTGGTCGTAGTTCTAAGCTAAGTCAAATGACCTGGCACTGACCTGTTACTTACCCAAGTTTCTTCACCGGTTAGTTGATTTCTTCACGAGTGGGCTAATTTCTTGGTTTTTGTTCGTGTCGTGGCGTGCTGTGTCGTGAGATTATTAATTTTGCTCTGTGTTTCCTTTGCGGGCTAATTAAATGAGCTCACATCACGACACTTCACGAGCTCACGTTTCGTTCCTTTATTCATTTACGATTTAGTAAATTCATTCTCTTAATTTATTGAATGCGCACTCAATGGACAAACTCTCTTCACTTATTATTAGAGGAGCGAGGGGAACGAGAGACGAAAAGAATGAGTGAACGAGAGAGACAGGAACGACAAGGGAGGAACGAGCGAAACAAGGGAACGACACACGAGCCCACAACAAAGAGAAATAAAAGAAAGGGCTCGTGGTTCACTTATTCATTTTATTTAATTCCTCTACTCCGTTCTTTCATTAATAAAATGAGTGAGAGAACCACGTGTGCTAATTAAAAAAAGTGAGTGAAATGAACTGAATTTGATGAGGGCTTGTGGGAACTCACGACACGACAGATGCCAAGATTATAGGAATTTCTAACACTCAAAGATTCCACCGGCTGATGATAAAGTCTTCTAGCTACAGGTATTAGGAATTATGAAGATATCTTCTAAAACCTGAAACTGCCAAGTCTAGAAAAGGTACCCCTAAAGGTAGAGTTAACTAGAGGAAAGATATCCAAAATCCTGGGTAATCTCAGCCCGTGGGAACATCAATTGGGCCATGAAGAAAAAGGGGTAACTAGCGGTAGGAGCCTAAGTCATTTCTATTAGATTTAGAACTGTCCTTACGGCCTGGGAACCATTAGAGAGTGGAAAAATGACTTAGCTCTCTTGGACGAGAGGTTGCTCAATCGTTTGTGCATGCCCTTGGGTTCCTCGTTTAAGCGCAAACTTTTTCAGAAACTGCAGCTCTGTTGTGGGAGTAGGAATCCTGTTGACTGTGGGCATGGGGGGATCGCTGCTCACGCGGCCTTCACTTGCAACATTGGTTGGGGTGCAAACAGAGGGGTGACATACCTAGTGTCTGGCCCCACAGCCGTGCAGACGAAAAAGTCCCCAGGGTTTAAAACAAAAAAGCAAAATGAATCTTTGCTCCAATATACCCCCTATATATTCCCTATATAACCCATTATAGTAGTTTCCATTTTCTTTTCCACTATCCCTATATAACCCCTATATAACCCCCTATAGTTCTGCGGCTTCATTCAGGTTTATTTGGTTCAAAATCCCGCTGGCTTCACCTTCGCCCTGAAGCGAGTAGCGCACCGGGCCGAGATACACTCCAGGAATGTCTCAGGGTTTGTGTCTAACCGAGGTAGACGTCTGTTCTTTTAGTCCTTGTATGAACATATGTGTACCTCACCCCGGATCTCTTAGAGTTTTTTCCAGCAGCGTCTGGCTGCCGTCGGTTTTTTGCGAGGACCGTTCGGTGAGTGTCCTGGCAGGTGTAGGCTTTTGGGTTGGGATTCTGTGTTTTGGTGCTTGGGTGCCTTGATCTCTTGTGGAACAAAAGGCCTTCGCACGGAAGGATCACGGGAAGGAAGAGCTTGAAGGCCTTGCCTGTACTGAATATCTTGCTGCTTTGGTGGAGTAAGCCGAGGCCAAAATCTTTACAGATATCCACATGCAGTATGTTGCAGGTGGTCAAATTTGCTGATGAAGAGACGAGTCCGTGAGCAGAACCTTTAAACTTTGAATTCCCAGGCACATCTTCGCTCAAGATTTAGACCGCAGACAGTGACTTTAAACCTTGCCCCTGCAGGAACCCATTAAGCCTCATCCCTCAAACCTCAGCCCTAAGCCCGACACCCTGAACGACAAACTCGGCATGTGAAGCAGTGGTGTCAGCTCAACATCACGCAAACAGCTACGGTTCTAGCTTCCAGCAGGGATCAAGGAACTTCAGAGCATGATAGCCCCAAAACTGGAGTGCTCACTGTGCTTCAACACCTTCAACAGTACAGCCCTGAATCCTCTACTCCGAATGCTGGCCCTCAAGCTGTAAACCTAAAGCCCAGATCCTTAGCGCAATACCCCTAATCCCGTACCTGGAGTCCCAAGCCCCACACTACACCCTGAATCCGACACTTGCACCCAAAATCAAGCAGTTGCCCGCCTTAGATACCAAGGACGGAAAGTGTCAAGCAGCTCGAGGCCTGCTGTATCAAGCTCACTTAGCAGGAAGTGCCGCTGATTTTCTTGTCTCTGCACTAGGTTACTGGTGCTCAACGGGGTGGATCCCTTTGATGATTCTTGTGTAGTCTTCTGTCATTAATGGTCCCTCCTTGAGCACCAGTAGGTCAACCTTTGCGTCTCCTACACGCTGAGCCTTCGCCCACTCTGCGCAAGGCTTTCCAGAACGAGGTTGTCCTCCTTCAGCAGCTTCGCGACCGCGATAATGTGATTCAGGCCAGGCAAGCGCTTAACAAGGGTCTAGGGCTTACGGTTTAGGGTGGGGAGTTTCGGGTTTGGGGTGTCGCATTTTTGGGTTTGGTGTGTAGGGTTTAGGGTTCAGGTTTTTGGGCTTGAAAGCGTTTGGGAACACATCTGCCCAAATATTTTGGATACGGGCCGGGATATTCTGTGGCAGATTCTCCTGTGAAAGTCTCTTTCATGCAAGCCAAAAGCTCTACCGTCGGGGCCTAAATCATGAACGTGGTGCTTCGGTGCATGCTATACAATAGGGTTTTCGAAAAGAGTACGTTGACTGCTTATTCAGCCTTCTCCATTATAGCCTAAACGCTCAGGTGGTCGATGCGGAGGTTGACAGAGAGCGGGGCCGGATCAACATTGTCATGGAGGCTTTCCATGGCCATTGCCGGAAAGAATCTTAGTTCGATTCTATTACGACGCAATAGGGCATGAACATCCTTAATGTTTAAGAAGTCGCATTGCGACAAGGAACCCCAAACGCTGTGAGCTTAGGGGTATTGCGTTGTTGAGCATGTCGGAGAGTTAGCCCGCAGCCTATTCTAATGGTTTAGGCCCCTAGCCTAGATGCGGCACAGGCAGTGCCTTTGTTTCAGTGTGTGACGTTTGGGCTGGGAGGTTGTGGAGGCTTATGTAATTTGCAAATTATGTCCTGGTTCATGAAGGGGGGATTGTGTATGTAGGTAGTGGTCGCAGTTGAGGCCGTTTGGGGCCCTGCAATATTGATCGCCGTCTTTTTCGGCTTGATTCAACACGTGTCTGTGGCCGCATGCCTCTGAAGCGCACCTCATTCTGGCCACTGAAGCGAACCGTGCAAAACATGATAGAAAAGATGCGCATGTTGTCCTATGAGCTATAGTCTAAAAATCCTAGTATCCCCCTTAATAACCTACCTGTATAGTAGTCCATTATATAATGCCCTATATAACCCCCTTTAAGGACCTTAGACTATAGCTCATATGTACAAGTACACGCTTTGAAATGTTGTCCCCCTGCAGATTTGGGTTGCCCTATCCTCTTAATTTTGTGCTTTTGCTTGTTTAGGGGTCGCAGGAATGGATCCTCACATGAGCAATAGTCTACACTCCTTAGAGGGGCTTATACAGGGGACTCTATAGGGTTTCTACTATGACTAGGAGTTCAGACTTTAGCTCACATCGATACCTACAGAAGCTGAAAAGCCGCTCATGTTCAGTCCCCCTCTCTCAACCCTGTCCTGCGCCCCAACCCCCAAACGCAACAACTCATTGGTTCTTAGTGAGGAAGAAGGGAAGAATCCCTGTATAAGGTATTCTCATGTTCCCTAGTAACCCGAAACCCAAACGCCTAAACTTCATACATTACAATATAAGATATTCCCATATTTCCTACGAACCCTCAGAAAGTCAACTAAACCCTCAGCCCTAATGAGCAAAGGAACATATTCCCTATTAATCCTGAGCGCTCAAGCTTAAACCCTACATATATATATATAGAATAATCGCATATTCCCTACGTAATCCTTATCTGCTATTTTCCCATATTCCCAACTCACCCTTCAGTGCGTCAACTAAACTCCATATATACTGAATCCTTGTAGTCCCTACGAACCCCCAGTAAGTCAACGAAACAACCTTCAGACTTAAATCCTAAACCCCAAACCCTAAACCCCAAACCCTAAACCCTACACCCTAAACCCTATACCCTAAACGCTAAACCCTAAACCCTATACCCTAAACTGTGGGAGGCAGGCGACATGGACTTGGGCCGCTTCCTTCAGTCCCAGCCTAGGCGGGAGCTGACAGAACCTTTAAAAGGGGATATGGGGATTAGATCGGGTTATGTAGGGGGAATTTGGGGTTTAGGGTCTAAATTCCTTACAGGGGGTTGTATGGGGTTTGGGGGATTAGGTAGGGTTATGTAGGGGAGTATTTAGGGTTTAGGGTCTAAATTCCTTAAAGGGGTTTATGTAGGGACTATTTAGGGTTGCCTAAATTCCTTACAGGGGGTTATATGGGGTTTAGGGTTTAGGGTCTAAACCCCTTAAAGGGGGATTGGGGGGGATACTAGGAGTTTAGGCTATAGCTCATTTAGGGATCACATAGTGGTTGTGTGGGGGTTAAAGAGGGACGGGCTATTCGGGGGTTATGTTAAGGTAAGTATTGTGGTTTTAGTGGTTCTAGGAGGATGTTTAGGTTTAGGGATTAGAGGTAATGGAGAATGACAAAGTCCTTTCCTTGCTTTCGCAAGGGATTATGGCTTAGGTGGACCCCTTCTCCAGTAATAGTGACGATAAGGGAAAATGGTGATTATACTAAGGTTCTCCTCTAGTCCTAGTATAGCCACAATTACAGGGTGGGGGGTCCTCCTAAGTTATAGCGGAGTTCTAGGCGCGTCAGTCTTCCTTGGTTTAGGATCTACGGTGCTTGAGGCTTATTACAGTGGATAGAGTTCCAGGGCGAAGGTTGTAGAAGCAGGGGTCAGGGTTTATGGGTTTTACGGGTTCAAAGTTCTGGGGTTTTGGACTTCGAGGCTTTGTTGGGCTAAGTAGGCTCCTCTTTGTCAGGATCCTATACTCATCAGTGGCATCCCTTTCGCTGAAACCATGGCTCCGTGAGGCCTCAGATGAGGGTTTCCCAGAATTAGGGTACCAATTTGAAGGTCCTTGTTTTGTAGGACTATAACCCGGGCCCCTGATTAATAACCCCCTCCCCTTAACAGAAGTTATAATAGGGACCTTAATTTTAAAGCCCTTAAAAGGAGGGGGTTTACCAATCAGGGGTCTACATTAGGACTATAGTCTTTTGGAGGTTATATTGGCGTCCCCTGCCTTCTTCGAGAGGCGGTGTTGAAATAAGTCCCGAGGTGGCGTGTGTGGTTTCTGGAACACCATGAAACCCTGCTTGGAAATTCCGTTTAGGGGTTTAGGGTTTAGGGAAAGTCCGGCAGGGATTTGTCACATAAACTCCAACATGCTATAGTCCTAATGTAGACCCCTGATGAATGAACCCCCGCCTTTTAAGGGCTTTAAAATAGGGTCCTTATTATAATTCCCATTGATCCCTCAAACTCTCTAAAACCCTAAACCCTAAGCACCCGATCGCCACCCAAATGGAGTCATCTCCATTTCGAAGATCACCCAGACGGGATGGTTTCTCGAAAAACCCTGGGTTGCTGTTGAGGAATTTACATTAAGTTGCCATCCTGGGTATATATATATATACACCTAGTTAAAAAATAGGGGTTTCTCCAATATAGTACCTTAAATTAAGGTCCTTAGCAGCAACGCAGAAACTTCCATGTGAGAGGCTGACCTTATCTCAGATACAGCATCTTTGGAAGCAGATGTTGGAAGCTGTGCAGGCGGATCTTTCAAAGCCTTCAGGGCTTGATGTTGTTTAAAAGGGTTAGGTTTTAGGGGTAGGGTTTAGGGTTTTGGGGTTAGTCTTTAGGGTTAAGCGTGTAGGGTTCAGGGTTGGGGTTTTGGGGTAAGGCATACTGGGGCTCTAGATTCTTGAGGGCTCGTGGGAGGCACAATTTGGATTCTGCCTATGCTGCTTGAGGCATGTTTCCTGTTCGGGTGCGCCCGGGAGTCTATCATAGTTGAGATGCCTGGAAGGTTGCAGGCTGTGATTGAGAAGTAGAAGTCTCAAAGCCTCCCTAGCTTTCACCAAACCCCATTTCTTGCAAGCTCAGCCAGTAAGATTGGTCCTTTTGGCTAGTAGGGAGCTTGCACACAAGTCCAGAGGCGACAACTGATAGTTCTAGATGGAGAGTGGTGGTAGGGTGTGGGGCTGAGGATTTGGGACGCATGTTTTTTCTGCGCTGCGATCATATGAGGCTATAGGATAAACTCCTTAAAGGGGGTTTATACAAGGGATTATGCAGGGCAGTATTAAAGCGGGATACTAGGAGTTTGTACCCTGCGGAGGGCACGCTGTTCAGACAAACACAGAACCTCATATATGGATCCCTTCTAAGAGGACCTGAGCTTTTCAAAGCCAATCTTTTCGTCGGGGATAAAAAAGATAGAAGCTGTAATGGTTACCGGCATGAATGCTCAAATAATTACAGTTAGTCAAATCAGAGGGGCCATTGCATTAGTTATAAATTTCATCGCCCAAAACCTTAAAACAAAAAACTTCAAACCTCGTAGTTAACCCTTAACCCTCAGCCCCTCAACGCTCAACCTTAAACCCTAGTAGTTCAGGGTGTTTTTTGGAGAGCTGCTCTTCGATGCCGGCCAGGTCATCCACCAGGAGCGGATTGTCCATTCGGTCCCGCCACTCAGTTTACGGGGTTGTTTAGGGTTAAGGGTTTAGGGCTTAAGGAACCTAATCTCAGGTACTGTATTGCGGAAACCATAGTAATTTTTATATGTACCCACTATGGTAACTTAATTTAAGTTCCTTGACAGCAACCCAGTTTAGGGTTCACAGGGTGTTTCGTCGGCAGTTGAGCTATGGTATTAACTCCTCAAAGGGGGTTATATACGGGGTTGTATAGGGGAGTATCATAGGGGTTATTAATGTGAATATTCGGAGTTTAGACTATAGTTGATTCAGGGTTCACAGGATGTTGTCTGTACCTGGGCATCTCAATTGTTCCCAAACTATGTTGTCTGGAATTTTACAACGTCGTTTTTTGAGGGGCCATGGGGAGCAGTCTCAGCTTTTTGTCAGGGTCGTGAAGACAGTCACCATGTCTCAAGTGTGTTAGGACCTTGCATCCATGCTTGCTTCCTGAAAGAGGGGGTTGCTGGACATTCTACCTCAATGGCTTCAGCTTCCCTGCATCTTTCCTGTGGTCTAAAAAAGTTAGGACGTACAGTGCTGAGGGCACACACTGGGCTGATTTCAGCTACAGTCTAAACTCCTTAAAGTGAGTTATATAGGGGATTATCTAGGGGACTACTATTGGGGTTATTCAGGGGCACACTACGAGTTTGGATTCTAGCTCATCTGAAGGTAGAAGCCACTATTGCCCCTCCTGTAGATTCAGTTCTAGGAGATGCAGGGAGCGTGGTTCATGAGTCGTCCAGTGTTGATAGCGTTTATGGGATGTCACTACAGATCTGTGCAGTGTCTGTTGAAAACCTAGCCCTAAACCCTAAAACCCTCAACCCTTAAACCCTAAGCGAAGGTTTACAGTAGGGTCTCCTCTCAGGAACGGTCAGATGTGTCAACTGGGCCAAAGGTACCCTTCTCAAAGTTCCGGCATGACTTCAACTGTCCTAGGCCTCGGGGATCAAAGACAAGCTCTCCTTTTTGCAAGTATGTGCAGTGTTTGTCCATGGTATTATGCGCAACCTGCTTGCAGCCATTTAAGAAGAGTTTTTGTATCCCCCCTCCGCCAAGCCGTGTTGAGCAGCGAGAATGGCCAGACTTGCCGCAGTGCATCTTGGCTGAACTATGAGATCAAACTTTGGTAATTTCCCGAAGTAGGGGGACCCCAATACAGACCCCAATGTACTATAATCCTTATTATGGGACCCCCAAAAAGGGTATCCCTCATTCTGGAAAATTCCCAGTCATGGCTATTGCATATCATCCTATCAACCCTAGCCACCCCTTAAGCGTAAAGTGTTGGCAACCCCCAACACGTCCTGAAACCCCTGCACCCAAAGAACCCTAGACCCCAGAAGCCCATAAACCTCGAAGATTTCATCAATCTCAGTCTAAGGTTGAAACCATGGGCCCCTAGTATGGGCCCTTAACCCTGGGATCCTTGTGCCCTTAAGGGCCCCTAGGATCCTCCTAAAAGGGCTGAGGGCAGGTATTAGGAGCCCATACTTCTAACCTTAGACTAAGGTCCCTACCACGGGCCCCCAATAGGTGTCCCCCTATTGGGGACCCCTACCTGTCTCCGGGGTCCTAACGATGGGCCATGATTACATGTAAAAAAATGCGAAATATCTAATCGGTATGCGAGGGCACCAACCTTCAGGGCCCATACCAGGGGCCCAGAGTTCAACTCTTAGAAGGATTGGGTAGTTGTTAAGGAATTCAAATTAAATTCCTACAACAAGGGCGCCCTATTATTCATTATAAGCCCATATGCTATGGTAGCTTGATTTAAGTTCCTTAGCAACCCAGATGATGGGCCCCTAGGGTTGGTCATACTTAGCCCCACATGAGCTACAAACTTAACTTCTTAAGGGTAGGTTATGTAGGGGATTAAATAAGGGGCTATTACAGTTCAGGGTTTAGGGTTCAGGGTTTATGGGTGTTATGGGCGGATGCTAGGAGATAGGACTATGGCTCAAGTAGTAGTTTCCATGTCAATTTTCCCTTTGATTCTCCATTGTTGGGGTAAGATCCCCATACATCCCTATTTAACCCTAACCTGAGCCCTAAACCCTAAACCCTAATCTGAAAAACATCAGAACCGTAACAGGACGACGGGAAGAGTGCCTACAAACAAAAATACATCCCTGTGTATACCACCCAATATACTATCGTAGTTATCCCCTATATATCCCTACTTTAACATGAAGGGGTAAGACCCCTACTTCTATCTTCGTACAACCCTAAACCTTAACCCCTAGACCCTAAACCCCTAAACCCCCAGACCTTAAACCCCTAAACGCCGAACCCCTACAACCCCCAAACGCCAGTAACCCTAAATCCCTGAACCCTAAATCCCCCAAATCCTAAATATCCCCGCCTTAGAATTCGATATGCTATAGAAGTTTCCATTTTCCCTTTTCCCTCTATATATATATATATACACATATATCCAACGATCCCCTGTATGTTCCGAGGGCGTAAGATTCCTATGTAGCCCCATACAACCCTAAACCCCGGAGCCCTAAAATTCTGAGCCCCCCAGCCCCTAAAGCCTAAAACCCCAAAACCCTAAAACCCTAAACCCCTAAACCCCCAAGCCCTAAGCCCCTCAACCCCTCAACCCTAATCCCCTTGATCCCTAAATCCCTAAACCCCAAACCCTAAATTCCCCTAAATATCCCCAGCTGAATGTCCCCTAAACCTTAAATCCTCCTCAATTCCAAATCCCTAAACCCCCCTAAATATCCCGACTTTAGAATGTTAGGTGCATCCTGGCGGTCGCTGCCTGCCTCCTCCGCTCCGTGGCCTTCGTGCCTGCCCCGGCGCCCCGAAGCGACTGGGGCGAATCTCTGGGGAGGGTCTAGGGGTTTAGTGGTTTAGGGATTGATTTAGGGATTTGGGATTTTGGGCAGGGGGGATTTCGGTCCTAAGCCCCAAACCCTAAACCCCGAACACAGGGTGTAGGACCAGGACTTTGGGTTCAGGGTTTAAAGGGTCTTGGGGCTGGGCTGAGGAAGGCACTGACTGCATCAGAAACTTAGCCCTAAATCCTAAGCCCCTAAAGCCTAGATGGTAGTTTCCTAAAATAGGGGGATCTCAATATAGACCCCAAAATACTATAGCCCTTATAATTGGGACCCACAAAATGGTATCTCTAATTTTGGGAAACCCTCATATTCTGAGGGTTATAAAGGGGGGCATACTGCGTACGACTTTTACGAGGGTTTATCACCAAGAGGTGAAGAAGGGCATGTCCTCCTAGCCGCCAGGTACGCAGGGACCTCGCAAGATGGGTAGTATTTTATTTGGGGAATTCTATGGTACCCAATATAGAGTGAGATTATCTTCTCCTTTGGGGTATAGCATCTTATTTAAAGAAGATAATCTGACTTGGTTCAGACACCAGAAAAACACAGCTCAGATGAAATTCCAATCAATCGCGTCACTGCTGCCGCTGGTAGCCCCAAGTGAAAAAGGGGGTCCCGAAACCATACAGGTTTAGCGCTTCCGGTTTGACCCAGACCCATGATGAATAAACCCCCTCCCCCTAATAGGGATTATAATAGGGATCCTAATATTAAGGCCTTGAAACGGAGGGGGTGTATTAATAATCCTGAATAGTAGTTTCCATTTTCTTTTCCATTATCCCTATTTAATCCCCATATCCCTCCTATATTGCTATGTTACCCCCATAAGGCCCTTAAAAGGAGGGGGGTTTATTAATCAGGGGTCTACATTAGGGCACTAGCCCCTGAGCCCTCAAAATCCATCCAAGGTGATGCCGTGACAGCTGCAGCAGGAAACTCGTGCTGAAATAATGGGCTTATATTGGAAATATATTGGGGTTATATTGGGGTAATGGAAAATAAAATGGACACTACTATTTAGGGTTTGGGGTTAGGGTTGTAGACCTCTAATTAATATTACGGAGGTTCTGCGAATTGCAGGTCCTTGTTAATCCGGCCTACAGTGACAGGGATGCGCTTGGGGGCATTTCTGGCCTCTAAGGGACAATCCTTGAACCCTAAACTTAGACCCTAGGTCTTGGCTTTCGTATGCCCATATTATGTAATAGCGGAAAGTCTTGATTAAAGTTGCATCAATATGAAACGGGACTTCTCAAATCTTGGGTTCCAGTTTTTCTTTATTCAAATCCCTTCATAGATTGGCTTCGAATTATTTTTGGAATTTTCAGATGTTTTGGCTACTGTTTTCTTTATATACGGCCTTTAGTAGATTGATTTGAATTATTAAGGGAATTCTCAAATGCTGGAAGTGAAGGGTTCTGACAATCTCACTAGGGTCCAGGATTCAGAGTGTTGCATTTAAGGCTAGGCATACTGGTGGTGAAGCTACGTAGACCCTAAACTTGGTTGCTGTTAAGGAATTTAAGCTAAGTTGTCATAACGAGTATATGTGTGTATGTATATATCTAGTACATAATAGGGTTTCCCAATATAGTAACTTAAGCTGAGTTCCTCAACAGCAACCCAGTGGAAGGTGTTGGACCCTTATTTTTGGAAGTGGGGGCCTGTGTCCCCTATGCAGGTCAGCTCTCCTATTTGACCCTGAACCCAAACCCATAAACCCTAAACCCAAACCCTAAACCCATAAACCCTAAACCCCAAACCTTAAACACCAAACCCTAAACCCTACAGCCATAAACCCCAAACCCTAAACTCCCCAACCCTTGACCTGAACGCCTGCACCCTGAACATCTACACTCCAAAGCCTAAGTCCTGGCCCTGGAAACAAGCACCACACGAAGGTACCAAAGCCCCTGCGCCCTAAACCCTGGGCTCCCCCAGCCCTCAACCCCTGAACCCTGAATAGTAGTTTCCATGTTATTTTCCATTATCCCTATATAACCCCAATTATATTTAGTCGAGAATCCCTATCTAACCCCTATATGATCCCCGTAATCCTTGTAGTTTCCATTTTTTTTCCCTCTATCCCTATGTAACCCCTATATAATCTCAACGTACCAAGATTTTTGTACCGAAAGCGGGCTGCGATCTCTCTAGAGAAGGTTTCCTCCGTTAAGCCCCGAGTTGGTATCTGGCTCCAGGCTTAGGGTTTAGGGTAGGGTCTTTCAAATGGCTAGTGTTCGATACCTTTTTTGGTATGGTGTTCTGAACCCTAAACCCTAAACCCTAAATTCCGTAAGAAGGATAAGGGAACATGACTGGGTTTCAGGAGTGCAGCGTAGACTAGGGGTTCATGGGGTGGCATGCATCCCACGCAAACATGGAACCCCTGGGTTCAGGGTTTAGGGTTTAGGGTTAGGGTTGTAGCCTTCTTTGTTAGTCGGGACATTTGAAAGAGCACCAGGTACTTGCACTTTCCCTGTCTTTTGTCTGTTGCAACCTTGAGAAAAAAGCTGCTTCCACCCCGGCTACTATGATGTGATCGCACTGTACTGGGAATGCTGGAGCGAGCGCCCAAAGTCCCTCCAAACCCTTAAACCCCCCTGAACCCTAAACCAAATCCTTGGGTTTAGGGTTTAGGGTTTCGGGTTTAGGGTTTAGGGTTTAGGGTTCAGGGTTCAAGGTTTGGGGTTTAGGGTAGTATCCATTTTCTCTTCCATTATCCCTACATGACCCCTTGAGTCCCCCAACCCAGACTGGTCGATTGCTCAGGAGCGGCTGTTCTCGCCACCGTGCCAGCAGGTGCGGATGCCTTCGTCTACAAGGGCCTCTCATCCTTTGTTATGTGTGGTTACATTGGGGTGATATTTATGTGGATTTATGAACGGACTATGTGAGGTTAGGGGTATGACCCCACCATGCAGACTCAAACGAAACGAACATGAAAACTGAAATGGAAAACTATTATTTCTGGGTAGGCCCCTGGGATATTTGATATTTTCCCTAATGGCTTTAATGAGGCACCCTATATACTAATATTTTTCAAAGTGTTTTAGGGGCCAACCCAGATTTGGGATCCTAAAGGAGGGGCCCTAGACCTCGGGAAATTGCCCAACACCTTTTGAATCCTTTGGGCCTAAGAACAGGTATCCTTCGGAGGCCCTGGAAATTAGGGAATATAGGGTATATATTGGGGTTATATAGGGATAATGGAAATGGAAAAGAAAATGGAAACTGCTATAGTATTGGACCCCCGAAGGAGGTTTAGGGTTTCCAGTTGAGGGTTCGGAATTTGCAGGTTTCAGGTTTAGAGTGCGTTGTCTGTTTGCAGAGAATTTGTGCAACTGGGGGGTGCATCAACGGGGAACAGGGCATGGATAACTGGGTTGCTGTTGAGGAACTTAAGTTAACTTACCATAGCGGCTATATATAGTAAAAAAATAAAAGGGTTTCACCAATATAGTAGCTTAAGTTAAGTTCCTTAACAGAAGCCCAGATGGATGTTGAAAAGATTGGGAACTGCTCCAAGGCAGGAATGGTTTTTAGGTTTATTGGGCTTAAATAAGCAGGGTTCAACACAAGCAAAAGAGGGATAGGTTAGGTGGACCCCCCCCCACCCAGTAATTATGACTAAAAGGGATAATAGGGATTATATTGGGGTCCGCTTATATTCCTAGTATACCACTATTACAGGGTGGGGGGTCCTCCTAAGGGTTCTAGCTTTTAGTTCTTGTAAATGCCCATTAGGGAACCTACACGGGGTTTCCAGAACCGTCATGTTCTTTCTGAGAGTTGCTCTCCGGACTCTCACTAGGGCCATGCTGCTTGAAACATGCTACGCCCGCAAGTCCACCCTGATCAACGAACACCCGGCTGAATGGGGATGAACATTCAAAGCTCGCCAACCCAAGGCAAGGAGTACTTCGATGTCTTC
>CAJNIZ010043486.1:0-15990 GCA_905231905.1 Symbiodinium pilosum
TAGGGTTTAGGATTTAGGGTATTAGTATTGATTAATGAGAACCTCCACTATGCCCTCATAGTCCTCATGGGTTCCCACAACTACCCGCCCTATACCCCCCCCCAGGGGGCTTCCACTTAACTAGCCCTAGCTGGCGGAATTATCCTGAACTAGCCTTTACAGAAAAAATTAGGGAACCTATGAAATCCCTTTTCATTCCGGGGGTCCATCATTATGAAGTACGCACGTTTTGAAGCCACACGGTTTAGGGTTCAGGGCTTTGGGTAAAGGGTATAGGGTCTAGCTCAACAAGGGTGGCCGTAAAATGAACAAGAAGTAGTTTGTCGTCTCGGGCCTAGGGGCCTAGAGTTTAGTGAGACCAGCTCGTAGTTCTGCAGAGACAAATGATTTCCCTGCCACGGGAAACAGAAGCAGCACTCATGGAGCTCCGCCACGCAGTGGTGAAGCCACAGAAAGTGGCGCAGCCGGATGGTTTACGAATATGGAAGCCATCGACCCAGAATTGGTCGTAAGGCCGGCCACCTCCTTTCTACCTGACGAGAAGGTCAAGCCGTGGCCATATGATTTGGCTGAGGCGCAAGCCCTAGCCACCACAACACAGGGATTCGGAGATAGAATCCCGGATGCAGCAGCCCAGTCAGCGAGCCGCATCTTGCACGGCTCAGGGTTGGCAAGCAACATCGATGTCATGGGCATCGAGATCCTAACCATAGGACGAGCATACAGGGCAGTGTATATCCCTCTCACGACTCACAAACCTGCAGCCTTCGGGCACAAGCCCGGCGAGAGAACCAAAAAATTATGGTACTACGTTTTCTGTCAGGTGTGTACCACATGATCCTGGAGTATTAAACCCTAAACCCTAAGTAGGTCTATACCACATTATCCGACATTATCCTGGAGTATGAAACCCTAAAACCCTAAAACCCTAAACCCTAAACCCTAAACCCAAAAACTCTAAACCCAACCCTAAACCCTACGCAATGGCCACCTGATTCTTCAAGGCGAGTGGATCCCGGCAACTATGCCAATTTGATCCCCATCAACACCTCTACTGTGGTACTTACATGGGTGGTTGTCAAAATTATGGTCCCTTTTTGGGTACCCTAAATATTAGGTGCCGTATTATAATGGGGATCCAAAAAGGGACCATAGTTTTGACAACCACCCACATAATTCATTCTTCTTTTCTCTCTAAAGGTTCTCCTTTAAGCTTCCCACCGTACTGCCACCCTCGCCCTGAGGTTGCTTTTCTTCAGCCCGAAGCCCTAAAACAACACCCTAAACTGCCACTGAACAGTTCGGGGAGGCATGTCGTAAGGTTATTGGGTACTTCGACCCCCCTACACCCCACACCCAAATTAGGGCTTAGGGTTTAGGCAAACTGGAGATCTGGAGTAATGTAACTCAATAAATTTGCAATTCGATTTGTAATTGAGCTCTTTAAAGTAAGCAGAATGGGATTATAGCTGCAAGTAGATCGAAGTCTCCGAGCCTCTCCAAGGAAAGCTCCAGGCCGGTCCCCAAACTCTAAACCTAAACCCCAAAGAAGCAACTGTCACCCAATCTATCCAGAAATCAGGGGTGCCCTCTGGGGTCCCAGTAAGGAAGATTGTGGGGTGTATAGGTGAGCAGGGGCCCTCTGAAACAGGAGTGCATTGGACTTACTCAAAAGTAGGAATCCTAGTGGAAATGCCAATCATGAACTTGTAATCCCTACATATTTCTGGGGTCGCTGGTGCGCCTCTCAGACTTTCCATATGTGTTTGGCAGAGGGTGCAGCCTGAGCTTTGGACACTTGATACCTTGAACCCAGCCAGGATTGCAGTCAGACCTTTGCAGGCCCGCATCGGAATTCTTGTTCAAGGGCTTGCGTATCGAATTGCGAGGGGCTAGTCTGGAAGAGCTCAATAAGACCTCCGAACTACTGAGCCTAAACCATAAACCCTGAACCGCAACTGGTCAAGACTCAGACTTGCCACAAGCCAAGTTCAGCCCAAAAGCCTGTGCCCTGCCATGCCTCCGTGTTACCACTGAATACCCAACACACACCCCGAATCCGAAACCCTAAAACCTAAACCTAAACCCTACACCCTTAAACCCCTCAAAGACCCAAGTCCCAAGTCCAGTCCTAGAGCCCTGAATTCGGTCCGCCCGTCCGCTAAACCCTTTTCTGGGTTGATGTTAAGGAACTTCAACTTAGTTATGTCACAATATGGGCTATAGTCTAAACTCCTTAAAGGCCTTTGCACCAGGTATGTGGCGGAGCTTTCCAAGTTGCAGGACAGCTGTCAGCGCGTTTGCACATTCAGCGGCATGCGGAAAAGGGCTTAGGGATGAGTTTAGGGTTTCATAGAAGATTTTGTCAGGGAGTTTTCCTTTGTACCCTCAGGGTTTGTACCCTTGGGTTTTGGCCTAAAACCTATGGTTACAAACATTAAGGACCCTAGACCCTAAACCCTAAACCCTAAACCCTAACGGTACAAACTTGAAGTCTTTGATTTTGGGGCTTTCTAGGAAGTGTGTCGGGTGCGTATAGTGCTCATGTAGTCCGATAGCAACCCATGGAGGGCCCCCGTTGAAAAGATCGTCTTTTTATAGGGTTTAGGGTTTAGGGTTTGGGGTTTAGTAGGGTTTAGGGATCCCTTCTCATGTCTTTTTGGTTAGTTTAAGATGTGGATGTTTCAGGGGCCCAGGGTTCAAAACTTTCGGGTCTTCGGTCTTTTTGGTTTCAGAGGTCAGGTTTTTGGGTTCACTGGGTTCCAGGGCCTTGTCGATGGCTTTTGTCCCTGTGAACCGAGAAGCTAGAAGGTAAACCCAGGACGCCTAAACCCTAAACCCTACATGGGGGTTTCCGAAAATTAGGGGTACCATTTTGGGGGTCCCCATAAAAAGGATTATAACATTTTGGGGTCCATATTGGGGTCCCCCTATTTATGGAAACTACCACAACCTTAAACCCTAAACCATAAACCCTCAATTAAAGAACTGGTCCAAGGGTTGGGACAGTCTTCAAGTACAGTCCTTTGACAGAG
This sequence comes from Symbiodinium pilosum, assembly GCA_905231905.1. Taxonomy (NCBI): domain Eukaryota; class Dinophyceae; order Suessiales; family Symbiodiniaceae; genus Symbiodinium; species Symbiodinium pilosum. The sequence goes on from CAJNIZ010043486.1 coordinate 3,036, forward strand.
CAGTACTAGGACAGCTGAAGCTTTCAGCTTGTCTACACCTGGATTTGCGTGTTGCCATGTACAAACCTAAACGTGATCGTCGGTGTTCACATTAGACTGCGGACCGATTATGTTGAGCTGGTACTCTCCTACCACTACTTTGTTAGTACTACTGTTACTATTGCTAATATAGGCCGTTTTTCCATCATACCGCTGTTCAAAGCCAAATTGCAGTATTGCGGGTGCACGCTGTCTACCTTCACATAATTCTTCGTACAGGGGTGCCCAAAACTTGCTGGTGCGTCAAGGACGGCACAGAAAATCAAATTCCTTGGATTTCGCTACAAGCATCATCTCTGTGTTGGCATAACCCTTCTTCAACCTTGTCACTCCACAACTTTTGGGGTTCCTCCTTTCCATGTTAGAGGGGCGAAAGATTGAGCGTGTATTGGGGGGATTCACGGGCAACCCAGTTATGACCCTAAACACTAAACCCTAAGCCCTAAACCCTAAATCCCTAAAGCCCTTAACCCCAAGCCCTCCAGCCCTAAACCCCGAAACCCTTAACCGTTATGGATGGAGGATGCGATGCCTGCAGACGACTTGGCCGACGTGGAGGCCCTTCTGGCCCAGGCAGCGTGGGAGGTGCCCCAAATCCTAAACCCTCTTCTTTAAACCCAAACCCCAAACTCTAAACCCTAAAACCCTAAACCCTAAAACCGAAATCCTAACCCTAAAACCACAATCCTAACCCTAAAGCTTAGAGCCTTAACCCTAAACCCTCAATCCTAAACCCTAAACAATAAAACCAAAATCCTAACCCTAAAACCTCAATCCTTAACCCTAAACCCTAAGAGAGTATTGAAAGGATTCCTGGGATGAAGGGCTCAGGGATAAAGTGATTATTCTATTAGCATATGGGTGGCCATTGGGGTAATATTGGGGTTATATAGGGATAATGTAAAAGAAAATGGAAACTACTCTTTAGGGTTTAGGGGTTAGGGTTCAGGTTGGGGTAATATTGGGGTTGTATGGGTGGTTGTCAACATTATGGCCCCTTTTTGGGTCCCTATTGCACCTAATTTTTAGGGTACCCAAAAAGGGACCATAATCTTGACAACCACCCATATCAGGTATCGAATTGGGAGTGTATAGGAAGGGGTTTAGGGTTTTTAGGGTTTAGGGCGCAATCAGGGCTTTCATGTAGGTCCCGAGGAGGTTTCGTTATGCAAATTTCTAAAGAACGGCTCCCTGTGTTTCAGTGCCTGCTGTCAGACCGGTATCAAAAACTCTTGTCCCAATGTTCAGAACACTGGGACGCCCATGTGTGGGATTCTCATGGGAGTGTCCCTAAACCCTAAACCATGAACCCTGAACCCTAAACAATGCAGGGTGGAGACCTCCCGAATCCATGTGTTGGGTAGGTATAGCAGCAGGTCCTACAGGGTACATTTTAAGAAACAACCGTGTGATGATCTTCTTTGGATCAAATCGAGGCCGCAAAGGTACTCTTAAACCCTTTACCCTATATGGTAGTTCCCCATAATAGGGGGACCCCAATATAGACCCCAAATGCTATAGTCCTTATCATAAGGACCACCAAAAGGGTATTCCTAACTCAGGGATTTACGGAAAGCACCATGTGTCCCTGTTTGCTGGTGCCAGGGCAAACGCTGCAGAGAAGCTAACACGCTCTTGTTGACAGTTGCGGACAAACATATACCATAAACATGTGCAGGCCCCGATGTCCACGCGTAATTTGAAATTGAAGTTTCCCCTTGAAATTGAAGTTCCCCCTTAAGCCTTAATCCTAAACCCTAAGGCCGTAACTCAGTCATCCCCATAGCTTGAGCCAGCCCAAACAACCTTCAACAAGCAAAGCCCTAGACTGCTGAAGTATGTACTTCTCAATATGAGGACCGTCACATGCCACAAAAGAGCATAGTCCCTCCTGCGAAGGCCAGGTTTTTTAAGTAGTGTATGTATATGCATATTTGAGTATTCATGCGATCTTGAAACCTTCCCAAAAACATCATTGCTTACATCATCATTCTGGGCACTAAAAAAACCCTGAACCCTAAACTCTTAAACCCAACACCCAACACCCTAAGGTCTAAACCCTAAACCCTAAACCCTAAAACCCTAACCCTAAAACCCTAAAACCCTAAACTCTAGAACCTAAGCCCCAAACCTCGCCTGGCTCCTCAGGAGTTCGGCCCAGCATGGCGTGACAAAATTCTTCTATCCGAGGCATTTGAGAGGTTCAGGGGTTAGGGTTTAGGGTTTAGGGTAAACTCCTTAAAAGGGGATATATAGGGGATTCTATAGGGGACTACTATAGGGCTTATTAAGGAGTTTAGACAATGGTTCATTTGGGTTTGGGATCGGGGTAGTACAGATGAAATATGAAAAAAGATTAGTAGATAGATCGTAATCAATAAGCATTGTAATAACAATGATAATGAAGTAATGACTAATAAATAGTATTTGTAGATACAGGTTAAATAAAAAGTTCAAGAATTACATAAGTAAATCGATAGATAAATGAATGCATACGTAGGGGGTCATCAGGGTTTCGGGATAGTGCCTTCTACCCAGCACATTGTAGGGAAATGGATGCAAGAGAATGTAGGGTTTAGCGTTTAGGGTTTGCAGCATTTGAGGATGACTACGGAGATGCCGATGCATTCCCTGGAGCCTTGTGATGGGTAGTCGTTGAGTCTTTTAGGAACAGGATTCATCCCCCAAATTTCCCAAGCCCGCCTGGCTAAGATTCCTAAAGCAAGAGCTCAAGAGCGCAAACTCTCCGAAGTCAAGCACCTGAAGCTTTCGCAACTCCCAAGCAGAATCTGAAATCTATTCGGGGATTGCTTGCTCAACTAGGTCGAAAGCCATAAACCTTCCTTCCTGAGGCAAGACCCCACGCACTATGACAACTAATCCTCCCTACATGAGCTATAGTCTAAACTCCTTAGAGGGGGGCATATAGGGGATTATATGGGGGACTACTATTGGGGTTATTAAGGGGGATACTGGGAGTTTAAACAATGGCTCACATCAGGAACCCTTAGGTGCACAGGGTGTGCGAGTACAGTATACCATAGCTATCTAACGGCCATACCAGGAGAGTTTTGCTAATTCTTGAGGCCTTTTACATAACCCTACATCCCGAATCTTAGCCAAATACTCATTACTATTTGACTATGGATGAAATAAATCAGGCGCAAACTTATGTATCCTATACCTCTTAGTAGTATTTTTGAGTCCCTAGGAGATGCAAGATTTCCTCCATCCATCGCGCGATCCGATATGGCCCAGCAGGACCTAGAGACAACATGCCCCAGACTCCAAAACTCTCCGCACCTCAGTTCAATTCTCTTGCGCCTCACGCCTTTGCGCCGTGACTCCCCCAAACACTTCCCCACAAGCGCGCTACAAGCTTTGGTCCCCCTGAAGTGGACAATTTCATAAGAAGATCCCCATGTACCCCATATTCTGAAGGGACTATAGGTACCAGCTTCCCCAGCCAATGCGGTCAAGGCCCAAGCGTCTGCGCCAGCCGCAGCCGCAACAAAGCCAGGCAATGTGACCAAGCCCAAGCCAAGCGAAAGCCCCCGCGGTGAAACATCTTGAAGCACGCCCACCCTTAACAGGGATGCCAGAAATGTGTGCCTGACTGGCCGAGCAGTCAGATGTCACAGGCAGGCGTGGCTGTCAACACGGAGTCGAACAACAAACAGAAGTCCTGTTCAAAGAGCTCCGAAAATGTTGCGCTGGCCTGCACTCCAGCGGCACGGGTAGCCCTGTAGAGTTGTCTGGTCTTTGTGTTTGGGCCTGATGTGGCAAAGGCTTACAGGTTTTCGGGAGATCGGTTTGAATTTCATCGCTAAGGCTCATATTGAGGCTGCAGGTTAAAGGTGATGTGTGATGTGTTTTTCATAAGGATTGTGGGTACGGTTACTACATCCCGAGCTCTAGGGTACAGGGATTAGGGCTTTGATTTTTGAGCCCTAAACCCTAAACACTGAACCTTAAACCCAAAAAATCTAAACCCTAAACCCTGACAACCCTAAACCCTAAACCTTCATCCCTAAACCCTAAGCCCTGAACCGGGGGGAAAAAACCAAATCCCTAGAGCCCTTTCTGATTTTCCCAGAGAGGAGCCGGTCCTCGGAAGTGCTACCATTGCCCAGGTGGAGCCCCAGACGGTTCAGGGTTGTTACTTGGATGGTCAGGGGTACTTAGTAAGTAGGCTAATCATGGCGACAAGTAGGGTTACTATTTACTATATGGGTCACAGGGGTTGTTAACCTCCTTACTCAGTCCCCCTGACCCTCCAAGTACAGGATTGTTACAGGGTTCAGGGTTCAGAGTTTCGGGTTTAGGGTTGTTAGGGTTCGTAGGGGTTTGAGATTTTTAGGGGGCTGTCGGGAAAGGGTATTCCTGAACATGTGGGTCGAGGTTTCTGGGAGTTCAGGGGTTTTCAGGATCTCGGAAGCATTTGAAGAGGCTCTGGGTGCCCTGTGCATGCGAGGAAAACCCGGGCGGGTCTGTAAGGATTGTGTGTGGTGCTACGTCATGCTTTCCACGGTCACAAGAGTGGTGACCCCCACCCCGACAAATAGGCCCCACTTGAAGCAATATTTTGAGTATGCCCTATATAATCCCTATAGTCCCTATAGTTTCCATTTCATTTTCCATTATCCCTATATAACCGCAACATACTATAGTAGTTTCCATGTTATTTTCCATTATCCTCATGTTTCAGTGCTGTTTCTAGGCTTGGGGGCTACCTGCAGAAGAAGTAGACATGAGTAGGTATTTTATTTGAGGATACTATGGTACCCAACTTAGAGTAAGATTATATCCTCCTTTTGGGGTATAATATTTTCTATAAGGAATATAATCTTACTAGGTTCAACCACCAAAAAAACACTAGTCACATGGGAGTTGAGAGGTTAGGATGGTCAGAGGCATGCCCCCCTGAAGAAGCATGGAATTTAGGGTTTAGGGTTTAGAGTTTAGGGTTAAGGGTGTAGGGCTTAGAGTTTAGGGTTTATGGTTTAGGGTTTAGGAGGGACCGCTACCATGCCAACTGTCTTCTTGCCTTGGGGTCCGGCCAAGCTTTCCATGTTGCCTTAGTCCCCCAAAACTCTCTTGAATTTCCCAGTCACATGCCGAAACCCATGCAGTGTACGTACTCCTCAGATACATAGCCCCTACAGCTCTAAATTCTCAACCCAAAACCCCCTAAACCCAACACCCAACACCCTCTGAACCTGCTTCGGAAACTCCGAACCCCAAGCCCCGAGCCTGCAAGTTCCCCACAGACGACCCCAAAATCTCAAGTGCTAAATGGGCGTTTCCCGAAATTAGGGGTACCTTTTTGGGGTCCTTGTAATAGGGACTCTTAGTATTTTGGGGTTCATATTGGGTCCCCTATTTTGGGAAACTATCAAATCCCACGTCCTAAGCCTTAACTTCTTTCGCATCCGAAACCCCGAACCCTAAAGCCTAAACTCTACCCTAAAACCTGAACTCCAACTTCCCAATACCAAGCCCCAAGCCCGAAACCCCAAATCGGAAAGCCTTACACCCCACACCCCAACCTTTATCTCCCTGTATGTGCTTTATATATTATATACTCCCTTTAAAGACACCCTAAACCCTAAACCCAAAACCTAAACCCTCGACCCTAAACCGTAAATCCAAAAGCCTATACCAGCAGGTTCACAAAGCAACCTTCCGCAGACGCCTTGCCGATGGTTCGGTGCAGGCAAGGACATGGCTATCAGGGTGGATACAGGTGTTATATGGGGGCCTCCCAAAAAAGGGTTAAGGGTTTAGGGTTTAGGGAAGGGGCCCCAATAATAAGGATCATAAAATTTTGGGGTCTATATTGACTTCCTCCTACTTTCCAAAGCTACCATATAAGGACTACACAGGGTTATACAGCGTCTAGGCTTTAGGGTTTAGGATATGTCTATACCCATGGCTTATATGATCCCTGTATAGTTCCTATGCAAGATTTATAGAAGCTCGATATAAGCCCTGTAGAATCCCCGTATGGCCCCGAGGAGGGATTATAGGGTGATATAGGGTTACACAGGGATTATGTAGGGATAATTTAAGGCTTATTGAGGGATTATACATGGGCTGTTTGGGACTACGCAGGGTTTAGGGCTATTGCTCATTGCACCAACAATGGAGACTCAAATGGAAAGACAATAGACAGTCCAATGGCAACTGGATTGGTTTAGCTTTACTTACCTCTGGTTAACGGGAATGAAGGAATGGACAAGAAATCTAAACCACAATGGGGTTGGAGAGGGACTTGTTTAGGGATCCGTTCTTCGTTCCTTGCTAACCAGAGGTACGCTTAGCGGTTCATGAGATTTCTCCCTTAGTATAGTATCATTGTATAATGGCGAGAGGTATCGGGGTCGTTTTGGGGCTTAACTACCCATATAATTATACGTTCCCAAGTGGAGTGTAAGGGTTCGTAAGCCTAAGCCCTGAACCCTAAACCCATATATGTTCCGCAGTGTGACTAGCTAGCCAACCTCCAAACATGGGGACTGGTCAACTTAGGGTAGAGCATCCTCCTTGGGGTGTGTCGGAGTGAAGCTGCCCTTCCCTAAACCTTAAGCCCGCATTCCTAAACCCGTCGGGATCATGTTATGAAACTCTTGCACCAGTAAACCCTCAACCCTACACTAAAGCTTGGAAAGCCTGAACCCGAAACCCCAAACCCCAAACTCTAAATCCTGTAGGCCTCTGGATTAGAACTTGGGTTTCGGTTTCCGGCTCAGATTCAGGCTTTAGAGTTTTGGGTGGGATTATGGGGACCATATTGGGTTAAATAGGGATACTGGAAGGAAACTACTACAGTACATTGGGGTTATATTGGCTCTCGGGGCTGTACAGCTTTTGATTTTCAGGATTTAGGTCTCCAATGCGTGCAGTTGGGGTGTGTTGGACGTGTTCAAGGTCAACAAATGCGATGGCCACACGCAGATTACAAGGGACCAGCACTTATTCTGGCAGGACTCCTGAACCCTAAAGCCCAGATCTAGGATACAGGGGTGATTTGGGGATGGGGCTTTGAGGTTCCGTCGAGTGCTAAGTCCGGAGCCCTGCGCACCCTAAAGGCCTGGAACCAGAAGACGTCAAAATGTTTAGGGTTTCGGGCTTCGAGCCAGAAGACATCAATGTTCATCCTGGACGGACCACGCCTTGTTTTTTTACTTGGAGGTTCATGGGACTTTAAAGTAGGGGTATGAGAATGTCGTGCAGGCGAAACATGTCGTTATGCTCAGAGCCCAACTTGTAATGGGGTCCGTGCACCTTCAGGTATTACCCAAACTTCCAGATCCGAACTATTAAACTCCATCAATCCAACCCTCGCTTGCGTCCTAACCCCAAACCCTTACAGACATGCATTTAGGGGTCCTACGAGGCCTGCTGCAGGTCCAGCTTTGTCCTGATTTAGGGGTTCCCCTAGGCCCTGAGCGCCCCCAGTCTTTCTGTAACAGAAGTCCTTCTGGGAAGCCTGTAAACTACTGAGCCCTAAGCCATAAACCCTAAACACTAAAACAGATTACGGCCTAAACTGCTGTTCAGGAAGTGCCTGGCGTCATCAAAGTCCAGCATCGCCATGTAGAAGAGATACTCGGCCGCAAACGGCTCAGGGTTTAGGGTCTAGCGGCTTACAGGGTTCGGAGTTGCGCGTTTCGGTTTCTATTGTAGCGGGCAACTAGCCCCGTGTGATCAGTGGGTGCACCAGAAACTCTGGACCCTCAGAAATTTCAATTCCTCAGACCTGAGCCTAAGGGCCTAAGTTTAAGGTTTCAGGCGCTGGGTTTAGGGCCATCTACGCTTCAAAGGAATGCAAATCTGCGCTTCGATGCCTCTCATTTTCGCCCAAGCCCAGAACCACAAAGGTCTGCAAGCTACTTGAAGGTTCACGGGCCATGATAATCCAGGTATGTTTGTAAGTGTAGATTTCATCCATGTTTGATGATGTGCATGGCTTCTGACTGGTTGTAGCCTAAACCCTCAACCCTAAACCCTAAACCATCATACGCCCATACTACTTGGAGGGTCAGGGGGACTTAGTAAGTAGGTTACTAAACCCTATAACCCATATAGTCACCCCAATTATTCCCATTATTAACCTAGTTACTAAGTCCCCCTGACCCTCCAAGTATGCCACAGAGTTCTAGCTTGAAGCCTACCCCTCGGGCTCCAAAGCGCTCCTTCGAGGTCCAGGGTAGCTAACCTACTTGGTTTAGGGTTTAGGGGTCTAGGAGTTTAGGGGTTTAGGGCTTTAGGGATTTAGGGGTCTCGGGGTTTAGGGTGTAGATTACAATTTCTTCGTGCTGGAACTTCTCACCATCCAATTATGAGCCCCGAAGTTTCCTTATGCCTTCAGATTTGGGTTCTGACTGCACTTCTAATGTGGTCTCCATGAGCCTCGAAGTAGAGCCCAAACCCTCAACATCAAGCCTGACACCCTGAAACCTTCCGTACTCCAAACCTCTATTCCTTGTGGTTCTAACTGCCCGTGAACCTCGAATTACATTTGTGGCCACGTCTACGCAGGAAGCTGATGGTGGACATCTCAGCCAGTGTACTCGTGGCAAGGCGGTTTCTGAGAATTCCTTTTCAAGCATTTTACTAGCAATCCCCATCATCCTTTGGCTTTAGGGTCACAGAGGGCCTCCACTTCGAACATCCCATATGAGCGCGATGGTTCAGATTTCAAGGCTTAGGATTCAGGGGCGCGGGGTTTGGGCTTAAGTTTCAGGGTCTAGTGAGTATGCTTTTAGGCTGCGGATTTTGCAGGATGGAGCAGGTTTTCTACATCCCACCTCCTGAATCCTGATCCCTGACTCCGAAGGCCCAATCCCTAAGCCTCAAGTCTCTTTGAAACGTGCGGTCGTTCTTGTTTTAATACATGCGTCAGCAAGACGGGATCGCATGCTTGAATTTCAGTTCAAGCTTAATCCGGCGAAATTCAATGAGACCATGACCACCGATTCCACCCACGGACGGCTTTGTTGATGAGAACTTGGGCCTAAAGAGATGATGTAAACGTGGTAGTGTTGCGGCCATGACTACCATCATTATCAGTCTTCTTGTTAAAAGTAATCCTTTCTTATTATCATCATCACTTATTTTTGTGGCTTCTATTTCTGTTTCTATTATTACTCCTTTTACTAGTGCTATTCCTATCCCTATTCCTCTTACCATTTTTAGTGCTATTAGGCCAAGCCAATGGCCCCCCTGGCTTACCAACCTTGAGACGAAGCCAAAATCCTTGATCCTGGGCTGCGGCCCTAAACTCAACCCCCAAAACTGCAAGCTTACAGGGATTTTACAGGGATATACAGGGATAAATAGGGTTTAGGGTTTGGGGGTTTTCCAAATTAGGGGAAGGTGTTTTGCCGTAATAGGGATTATAGTAGTTCGGGGGTCTATTTTGGGGCCCCCCTATTTAAGGAAACTACCACAGTATCCTCATATGAGCCATAGTCTAAACTCTTCAAAGAGGGTCACATAAGGGAGTCTATAGGGGAGTATTCTAAGGTTTGTTAAGGGGGATACTAGGAGCGTAGACTATGGCTCAGATGTCCCTATATACCCACAGATCCTCCTTTGCACCCCTATGCTAGCCTTTCAAAGGGCCCCTGTAAGCCCTACAAAATACACCACAAACCGGATAGGTTGGTCACCGCATTGATGCCGCACTTTTTCTCAGACTCCTGGTTTTGAGATCCGCAGATCCAGGGTTGAAGGTTTAGGGTTTCGGGAGGTAGGGGCCGTACTCAGGGTACTTGCAACACATACATAGTTTGCACTTACAACGCAACTCAGAGGATTTAGGGGCTTGCCGGGTTTGATTACAGTTCTAGTTGGGTTGTAATTACTTGAACCTTCAAGTAGGGATTTATAGACACAAAGTAAAACGGGCCCCGCGACGCATAGCATACGGACCTTTTTCTGAGCCGCCTGCCTATCGTTTGGGCTTGCAGCTTACCCTGAGCCCTTAACTCTAAACCGTATATCCTAAACCCTAAACCCTAAACCCTAAGCCCGAAACCCTACACCGTAGACCCTTAACCTTAAACCATATACCCTAAATCTTAAACTTGAAAGGGATCAGGACATTAAGGGGATCTCTGGCCTGAGATTTGAATTTGGAGGTTTCACAGAAGATCTCTACATCGTGGATCTTCATACTTAAGGCTTCTTAGGGTCTAAGATCTAGGGTTCAGGGTTTCGGGTGCAGGATTTAGGGTCTAGGCTTCAGGGCTCAAGGTTCAGGATTTAGGGTTCACAGTTGAGGGTTTGGGGTTGGGATTTGGCGCAAAGGCAGAGAGTAACAAAAACATCTTTAAAGCCTGCACTTTCATTCTTCTGAGGGCCAAGAAATTGTCAGGCCCCCTGAAGCCTGAGATCCTGTCGAGCCCCGAGAAAAGGGAGGACCCTTGCCTAGGAGTTCTATGAGTCCTAGCTCGGAGACCCCCTGCCCAAACAGGGGAGGCCCTGGGGTCTGGATCCCCCTCAAAAAAGGCGTTGGAAAACATTGGCAGGGCCAGCGACTTTATTAAAACCAGTACTGAAGTCCCGCTACTGGGCCTGCCGTCGGCCTATTGTTCCCATGCCTGTGGCCGTGGAAAGCAGATGCTCGTAGGTGGGTGCCCTAAGCCTCGAGTTTAGGTTTCAAGGTTTAGTGTTTCGGGGTTAGGTTCAGGGTTTAGGGTTTAGAGCTTTTGGAATTTTAGGTTCAGGCTTGGGCAGGTTCAGGGTTGGAATTTGGTTTTGGGCCCCGTAAACCAGAGCTCTTGAATACCGGCCCCCATCCTACAACAGTTTCCAGATATTCTTAAGTTGTAAAACACTATCCTCAACAAGGTTCCTGTTTTGTTGTCGGGTTGGGGCAGCATCCAACCTGGACCCTAAACACAGAGCCCTAAACCTTTCTCAACAAACCCTAAACCCTAACCCCTAAACCCTAAACCCTCAAACCTTTCTCAACAAACCCTAAACCCTAAACCCTCAAACCTTTCTCAACACAGCCCAGGATCTCCGGACCACCATTCAGGACACGGCAGGCATGTCTCGAGCCTTGGCTTGGTTTTACAGAAGCGGGGTAGGAGTGCGTTTAGGCTTCTAGGAAACTTGAGGAGCCACGGAAGTGCTAAAGAAGATCAGGGAGCTACCCTGCCATTGCACCACCTCTTTTGAAGATGATGAGAAGAGAGGTGTAGGGCTGTAGGATGTTGGGAGTTCGGCTAGCGGATTCAGGGTTTGAGGTGCAGGATGTGAGGTTTCAGGGTTCGAATGTAAGAGGCTAAGGGTTTTTGGATTGAGGACCTAGCTTTTCAGAAGTGGGCCAAAACGACGTTCCATGTTGGTTCTGGGGAGGCAATTCCTAACAGTCCTCACCAATACTTGAAGGCTCATGGTACGTAGTATCTAGTTATATCTGGGGTTACGACTCTACTTATCATCCCCCTATCTTTCCCTATGTAGGTCACTCCATTTACAAATAGGGTTATGCGCCCGTTATAAGCAGTTACTAAGTGCCATGAACCTTCAAGCACGTCCCAGGAGCAGAGTTGGATTTCCGTCTGGAGGACCAGCCCTCAGATCTTATCATGGGTTCCCCTAGTATCCCCCCGCCCTTGACTTCCTCTTCAGGGTTCCTCCTCCATTAATGTATTTAGGGATGATTAGGTGCAGTTAGGTTAATTAAGAGGGAGCACAGTGGCTTGTATGGGAGGCAGGAACAAGTGGTCTTCCATCTGAGCTCTCGACATGACCTTCAAGCCACCATTTCCATGAAACCCTAAACCCTCAACTCACTGTTAGCCCGCTGCGGTCAAAAACTTCCGCATGGTTCAGGTATTTCCGCGTCTTTTTCGGGTTGAACTTCTTAGCTTGTTAGGTTAGGCAGATTTGCAAAGCTGGAACCGCTGAACGTTACAATAAACCTTCATTTATGTAATGCTACAGAACCCTAAGCCCTAAACCCTAAACCGTGTGGCTTTGTTGCGTTTTTCAGATTCCAACTCCAGATTGGCTTTGCTTCGTATGTGGAGATTTCATGTAATCTCAACTACCTACAGTTGTATGGGTTATGGCTACTGATTGGGGATGATTGAACTGTAGGGAATCGGGGTCAGTTAGGGTTTAGGGTGTTGAATTTGGAGGTATATAATGGGAAAGATCTACAGGAGAATTTGCGGTAGGTTGTCTAGGAACTGAGGGTTTTAGCGTAGCCTACCGTAAATTCCTCCATCATTTTTGTAGGGTGTAGGATAGGATATGGGGCTTCGGAAGTTGCGAGGCATTCTCCATTTTTGAGGATGGTGTACCCACAAGAGGAGCTTTGACGTTCTGATGGTGTGGGATTGAGGTGTTACGGGTTACCAACCGGCCTAGCGTAACCTAGACCCCGACAAAATTTCTTGGTAGAGAACCTTTTTCATGATTACTGCAGGTAGAAATTCAGGTACACGCGGGTAAACCTTTACTTTGGGTGATTCTCGACAATGGCTTGACAGTTTGAAACCTACAAGGTTCTTACAGCCGAGTACAAAGTTGATCAGGCCTGATAGAGAGTCTGTGGGAACCCTCCTGGGGCAAGTACAGTCTACAAAAATGATGTTTTGCCCACCCTCAAAGTGGGGCTGCTTAATTTTAAGGAGTCTATGTTCTCCTCGTCCTCCACACAGTGCCTAACAGTTGGGGGTCCTGGTATACCCCAAACCCTAATCCCTAAACCTGGAACCCTTCAGCCCTGAACCCAAAAACCTCAAACCTTCAAACCCTAAGCCTCAAATCCCTAAACCCCTAAACCCTAAATCCCTAAATCCCTAAATCCCTAAACCCTAAACCTTATATGGTAGTTTCCCTACATAGGGGGACCCCAATATAGACTCCAAAATATTATAATCCTTATTAT
>CAJNIZ010043487.1:16992-45678 GCA_905231905.1 Symbiodinium pilosum
CCCCAAACCAGGGTTTAGGGCTTAGGGTTGGAGGTTTAGGGTTTAGGATTTAGGGCTTAGGCTTTAGGGTTTAGGGTCTAGGGTTCAGGGACCATCCACCCTAAAGCTCTGCTTCTACACCCCGAACTGCACGCCCGGAACCTTTCAGCCATTTGAGCTACAGTGTAAACTCCTTATGGGGGGGTGTTATAGGGGATTATATACGGATCTTAAGGGGGATACCTGATACCTGGAATTTAGACCATAGCCCTTTTGCTGATTACACGAAGTCCCTGAGCCTGCGTATGGAGCTTCTCAAACAAAACCCTAAACCCCAAACCAAAATTCAGATTCAGGGCCACGTGCGTAGGTAACAAAAATCCCACATCGTCCAGGGTTTTGCCTTTAGGGTTTAGAGTTTAGTGTGGTTTCCAACAATTGGTGCTCTTGCCTTGGGACTCCACGTTCTAAACAACATCGTGTTTTTGGATGACTATGGGGGCCCCTGTTTTTGGAACATCGGCAAATATTCCTCACGCAACCGAAAGCATCTGGGCATGGTTCTAATGTCTTTGCAAAGAAGGGACAATTCAGAAGACATTTCCTTACATGTGACTTCTTACCGAAAAAGGAAGCCACCTTGTGACAATTTGGGGGACAGGTGTTCTGAGCCACTACACAGGCCTACGCCCCTAAACTCTAGATGGCCTATAACCCTAAACCTCATCTATTTGGAGAAGCTCCCAGCTAGTCCCACTCCGGTGACCGGAGACCGGACAACCAGAAACTTCGTAGAAGCTGGCATAAAATGTGAACATGGTCTTGGCTTCGGGGGTTCAGGTCAAGTGCCAGGGTTTTGAGAGCTCAGGGTTCAAGATCGCAGGGTTCAGCATTCGAAGGTGCGGGGTCTAGGACTTACTTAAGGGAGAAGGCGTAAGGGTTAACTTGTATACTATTCCGTGCTCTCGCGCAATACGGTCATTTTGCAGACTAGCTAGATGTACAGAACCCAGCCCTACACTCCGAGCATGCTGTTCGACAATGAGCTTAAAGGGGGATATATAGAGGAAGATATGGGGGACTACTCTAGGGGTTATTAAGGGGAGTACCAGGAGTTTAGATTATAGCTCATATGGTGCCCTCAACCCTAAACCCCAAGCCCTAAACCCTAAACCCTGGACCCTAAACCCCAAGCCCTAAACCCTAAACCCTCAACTTTCTAGGGCTTCGGTGCGTGTGAGCTTGGAAGGGCTTTGTTCATCAGCAGCATGTGTTGTAGGGCGTATCTGGAGTGTGACCTATTAGGGTTTAGGGTTTAGGCCATCAGGGTCTCTGATCTCCTGATATACACAGCCTCGATACGTGTAGGGCTTACCTAAACACGCAAAAAGTAGGTAAAACAATATCCCAAATGCCCTGAAAAACCGCCAAAAGGGCCATGATTTCAGATCAGCTATAAACCAAACTCCTTAAAGTGGGTTACATATGAGAGTGAGTGATATAGGGAGTATAGGGCTCATTAAGGGGGATACTAGGAGTCGAGTTTAGGCTATAGCTCATATGGTAGCTTATTATTGAACTCCTAAAATGGTGCCCCTAATTTTGGGAAACCCTAAACCCTAAACCCAATATGACCTTTATGATATAACCCCTATACCACACTTATATAACTCCTGTATAACCCCTAGAATACCTTAGATTATTAGTTCAAATATGTTGGGAATTTCAAGTGCGAGTTGTTCAGTGTAGCTCGAAGGATTTCCTCTCGAAGGTGCCACAGGGATATTGTATTAGGGTTTAGGGTACAAAGTTTAGGGTTTAGGCTTTAGAGTTTGGAGTATGGAGTTTAGGGGTGGTTTCCCAAAATAAGGGGTACCTGTTTAGGAGTACCTAAATCACGAGCACTTGAGTATCTTTGGGGTTTACATTGGGCCCCCCCCCATTTATGCCAACGATGGAATATTGTAGAAGGAAATCCTGCAAACAGCAGTGTTTTGTTGTCTATGTGAATGGGCGTAGCCCTCGCTCAAACTAACACCACGGTTTACTTATGGCCCACGCGGTTTTAGGGTTTAGAGTTTACGTTTGAAAGGACAATTGAATTTGTATGGCCTCTGGAGGTTCCATGCTCAGTTGGGCTGTCAAGCCTAAACCGAAAGCCCTAAGCACTAACAAACGAAACCCACGACCTTTCGGGGAGGGCACAGGCTTAAAGGAGCTTTTTCTGTACAAGGAGCATGCAGAACTGCTTGTATCAACAGTAGGATTGCTAGGATTACCATGGGGCTCCCAATACCTACGAAACCCCAGTAAGGTCCTAGTTTGTCAGGTGTGTTTCGTTAAAATATAAGACACTGACAACAATTGATGCTGGTTCATGCCTGCACGAAGTCCCCATACACAACAGCTCATGAACTCAAAAAGGCCCTAAACCCTAAACCCTAAATCCTAAACCCTAAACCCCACAAGCTATTTGAAACTCCATCATGTGGGAGCTTTGAAGCCCTCCTTGGAGGTCCATTGTACTTATAACCTACTTAGGAATTGTAGTTATAACCCACATATATAAGTCCCATAACTACAGTTACCCTAGATATAATTGGGTTATAACTACAGTTACTAAGTAGGTTATAAGTACAATGGACCTCCACGTCACAACCTTGAGAGCGTCAACCCGCAGAGTTACAAGGGTTCGGTGAAGGAGGCTGTCACCGAGCCCTGAACCCCAATGGGGTTTAGGGTTAAGGGGTTAAGGGGTTTAGGGGTTTAGGGTTTTAGAGTTTAGGGTTTAGGGGTTAGGGGTTTAGGGGTTAGGGCTTAGGGGCTTAGGGGTTTAGGGGTTTAGGGGTTTAGGGGTTTAGGGGTTTAGGGTTTAGGGTTAGGGCTGAATCCTAGAATTTTGGCTGTTGAGCTACCAACTTCCATCTATGGGACTGGTCCAGTAGTTTCTCTTACTGTACTGGATCTTTTTCGGATTATTTGGGGTTTTTACAGGGATCATATTCCCTCATTCCCTACTGAAAACCAGTAAGTTTTGTGTTTTGGACTCGCATCAACACGTTTCCCAGGATGGGAACTACAAACATCATGCAAAGACGAGTACGCTTTTTGCGAGCATGCAGAACAGCCATGGTAGACATGCGCATACCTAAAATTACCAGTGTTTAAGGGGGAGTGGGGTAGTGAATATAGGGACCAATATAGAAGCAGACATTGGATTCGTATCGGAATTCTTATAAGGATCCACGCCCCACTCTCCTTTAAGCAGCGGTAGGTAGGAGCTACTCAGTTAGGGCTCCATTTGCCAGATGCGCACATGATACATTCCCCCAAACTAACATGGAAACCTATACTCTAAATCCCTATAACTCTGCTGCAAACGGACTGTAGCCTTCATAGGGCCCGTTTCGGGGGTTTCCGTGTTAGTTTCTGGGGGAGACCTGGGGGACGGCAAGGGGATTATAAGGTGACGCGTTAGGTTTAGGGTGTAGGGGTTTGGGTTTAGGGGTTTAGGGGTTTAGGGTTAGTTTAGGGTTTAGGCTTAGTTTAGGGTTTAGGGTTCTTTGGGGGAATTCTAGCAGCTCTCCAGAAGGGCGGCTATTTGAGGGGCTTAGCGTTTAGGGTTTAGGGTTTAGGGTTACTGGTGTCGACCTGCACTCTAAGCATGCGCAGGTTGGTGGCGATCCGTTGCTGAAGCTGAAGTCATCAAAGTCAGGAACCGTATGGCAGGCTCCACAAAAAGGCATGCCTCACGGGGGGGGAGTTCCATAAACACGGCGCGAATATAGACCCCCAAACATTACATTGCTGATGAAGGGGACCGCCACACAAGGATTCTGCAGGATTTGCAAAACCTGCACAAACAAGGAGAATCAAATGGAAATCACTTGGAAAATGACATGGAAACTCTGTTTTTATGGGGATGGGGGGTTAATTGGGGTCCTCCTTTGGGGTTGTACAGTCTGCATCTGAACCTAAGCCATGCGAGCCTTCCATTTTTGGTCGCTGACAGTCTGGGGCCAGCAGACACACCCAAGACTCTGGTTAGAGGGCTAGAGGGCTGGGGGGCTTAGCAAGTCTTGCGCGCATTCTTCAACCCCTATTCTAGGAGCCATGCAAAAACCCAAGTGTTACACAGCTTTTACCAAGTTCCCTTGGACCCCATCTCCTAAATCCTAAACTGCAAACCCTTAATGTTGACTAGGTCCCCTCCCCCTCCAAGTTAACCCGAACTGACCTATCAACAGAAGGGCTTCGAAGATAAGAGATTCTGTCTTTTTTTTGGTTTAGGGTCTAGGCTTCAGGTGGTTTAGGGAGTCCCTATAATTTTGTTTTGGTTTAGGGTTTAGGTGATTTAGGGAGTCCCTACTACTGGGAGTATAGCATTTTGCAGTATGTGACGTCCAGGCATCTTCAGGGTTTCCGTCTTGTGTTGGGCCCCCACCTACTGATAGTGGTATACTTTAGGTGCACCCCCCACCCAGTAATAGTGACTATAAGGGATAAGGGAAATGATATCAGGGTCCTCTTATAGTCCTATCATACCACTATTACAGGGTGTGGGGTCCTCCTAAGGTATACTAGGAATATATAAGGACCTTAATATAACTACCATTATCTCTTAGTGGGTGGGGGCCCAACCCAAGTTCCGTCACACATCTCCAGGTCCCGGAAGAGGGACTCGCAGTGTTGAGACATCCCGAACCCTCAACCCTTAAAATGGGTCTACTTAGTAAGTATGTTGATAATAATGGGAAAGAAAATGGAAGCTACTAGGGTTTAGGGTTTAGGGTCAGGGGGACTTAGTAAGTCGGTTAATAGCCCTTACAACCCATGTAGTAACCCTAGTTCTCCCCATTATTAACCCACTTCCTAAGTCCCCCGGACCCTCCAAGTAGTAAGTAGGGTTACCAAAGCCAGTGAAGGTTATGCTCCAAAAAAATGGTTGAAGTCGTCCGCCCAAGGACTCTAGTTAAGGTGGAAGGCCAAATAATTATCAGTAATCTGGGTTGCTCTTCAGGAGTTTAATTCAAGTTACCAGAATGGATACATAAATAGTAAATATAATGGGCTTTCCCCAACATAGTAACTTATTCTTAGTTCCTTAACAGCAACCCAGCATCAGCAATATCTTCGCAGAGACACGCTGTTTCTTGGGTGCATGCAGCGGGACCTCAGCCTCGGGGCCAAACAGATTTCTCCGATGGGGGTTTCTCAAAAAGGGGACCCCTTGGCATCCTACGGTGGAAAGTGAAAATCCTGCATGGCCCTAAGTGACTCATACCTTGGGAATTATGAGATTATAGTACACTATGGTCATGCAAGAAGTTTGGTATCAGCAGTAATAGGGGTTTAGGGTTTAGGGTTCAGGGTTTGGCTTGCAACGTGGCTTTGTTCATGGCATCTGCATGCAGCATTGGCTTGCAAGTAGAGCTGAAGGCCAAGCAGCAGACATACCAAGACCGTGGAACAGCACATGGAAGGACCCGAAACAAGGACTTCAGGCAGAATATTTCGCAACTGACACCACACCGTGCACTTGATTTCAGAAGCTAACCACTGAGCCTGGAACAAGCGACCCATGAATCCTTTGGGCATTTGCACCCGCACCTTGAAGTAAAAAAAACTCAGCAATCGCACCTGACAAACGCCCGACTTTTTTTTTGACAATACAGACATGGCGAAGCCAAGTGACCCTTCATCTCCTAGATCCTGTACATCCTGTCCGGAACTTAAACATACCCTCTGAGTAGACTCTCACCTTCCTGGTGGTTTGTAGGGAACAAGGGACTATACAGCAATCCCCCAATAACCCCTATGGACTAAATTCCCTGTTTCCCTACTAACCCCCAGTAAGTATCACAGCTGCAGAAGGCACATCTTGAAATTTCTAATCCCTAAACCCTACAAATCCTTAAAGCCCTATACTCCCCTTTAAGGGGCCTAAAGGTAACACCTAGTAGAATCGACCCCTCAAAGACCTTTGTTGGGTCCGCCGCCGATGACTGCAGCGGAGGAGGCCATGGCTTTTAGGGTTTGTTGGATTTGGGTTTTAGGGTTCTAGGGTTATGTGGGGTCAGAAAGGGGTATATAGGGAAGGTTTGGGGTTTAGGATTTAGGGTCTAGGATTTTGAGTTTTAGGCTTTAGGTTCAAGGGTCTAGGTCTTTCAGGCTTAGGGTCTAGGGTTTTCCCGGGTTAGGATTCGGGCTTTAGGTTTTCAGAATGTTTTTTGGGCTTTTTACGGATGCCATGCGCATCCCAGTTGCTTAACATGTCTTGCAAAGGGGCCTTTTTGGCGCGTGGGCGCAGTCACCAGATATGCTTCGAACCCTGGATCCCTATTTAGCATATGCTTTATGCCTATCAGGTCATTTCTGTGCTCCTGGGTGGTGTACCCTGCGTAGGCTCTAAGAATAGGAAGAGCTATTTTAAGATTGAGTTCCAACCAGGGTGTCCTCTACGTGTGCCCTTGATGAATCTAATGCGATCCTTACAGCCCGAGGAGAAAAGAACGTGATGTATTCGATCCTGTGGCGGTTTAGTCAGTGCACTGGCTACTTGCTTCAGCTGTTTGGAGGTGAGCGTTTGACATGGGACGTCTGGGCCACCTGCAAGCTTCCAAATTCTAGCGTTAGTGACGTGCGAGTAAGAGATCCTACCTACAGCTGGGAGTGGGCCACTAAGCTACAAGCCTGAAGAGGTGTCAGAGCTCCTTTCAGCTGGCATGACCATGAAAGAGACTGATTGTATGGCCCCGGGTCTTGATGCCAAGACATGGTCTCCCGGGTTCAAGAGGCAACGATATCTACGCAGGTGCTTAAATGTCTTGGACTGCACGCCGTGTAATGTGAGAGCAGTCGATCTCGAACTCGTGTTAGAGCAGACGGGTTGCTGCGCAAACCACAGATTTGAAGCGTTGAGCTGGGACACGGGCACCAGTGTGGACTCATTTCCAACGGGGTGGTTACCTGCTGTTGATTCTGTCCTGAATGGCGTGATGGGATTGCGAGCTTATGCTAAATTTGTCTGGAGCAACCGACTTGTGCACTCGCCAGTGTTTTTGGGGTTTTAGGGTTTGGGGTTCTAAGTGCTAGGTTTTTAGGGTTTAGGGTTTTACGGTTTAGGGTTCAGGTTTGAAGGGGGGGGCATGTAAGGGTATATAGTGGTAGACACCCTCTAGTGTTTAGGGTTCAGGATTCTGTGATTTTGGGGTAGCTTGAGACTTCGGGCATCTGAGGCTTGGGCCGTTAGCTTGAGAGAGCAGTGCCTCGCGAGAATTCTGTATGCAATAGGAAGGGGATTCTGGGCTTAAGTGTAAAACCTGATCCGTCGGAGGCGGAAGGGAGTGAAAGAGGCTCAGATTACGCGCTTGCATCCTATAAAATTCTCTTTTGAAAGAACGCTCGTCTTAGTGGGCCTCTAGACCCTAAATCCTAAACCCTACCTTTTTTGGGAGGCTCTGTGCCTGGTAAAGCTAATTAAGCGCGGCTTAGGATTTAGGGTTTAGGGTTTAGGGGTCCGAGGTCTTTGTATCCAGGCAGTGTAGAAGCTCGAATAATAGCCAGTATTGTTTTCTTGGAATGTTTATGTACTTTTTATAGAATATAGCCCCGAAACCAGATCTAATTTGGCAGCTACATCAGGGTTTTGGGAGTGATTTGGGTCTTCCTCTGAGTTCCCATGGCTTCTGGTGTCTCATGTTATTGCCTGGAAATTCAAGTTAGACATTATGCTGGGCTGCTATACCTAAATATCGGGAGCTGCTACCCAAATATGGACTGCTGACATTCAAGGTAGAAGGCGTGCCCAAAAATGGAGAACAGCTACCCAAATTTATCGTCTACTGGAACCCTAACCCTAACTTCTAGGTAGGTGTCTGTATCTGGACCGAAGCTTTTGAAAATCTAGAAATCTCCAGGCTGGCGCCAATGGCAAGGCAGCTTTTCTGGAGTGTAGGGTTTAGGGTCTAGGGTTTCGGGTTTAGGGCGATAGTCCCTATATACTGCAGAATGTGACCCTCCTGATCATCTCGTGGTCATCGCTTTTTGATACTATGAGCCCTGCATGGCGGTTTAGGCTTTAAGGTTTGGTCAGTATGCTGGCTATAATACCACAAATCCCTTCACTCAAGGTGATGCAAGATTTTAGTATCCACCGTATGCCTAAACTGTCAGCTGATCCAGCCTATCATCCTCGCACGTCCCTAGAAACCCTTCGGGTACCCCGAAACCGTAAGCCCCAACGCTCCTAAACCCAAAGCCCTGAGCCCATAAACTCAGAATCCTAAACCGTGTAGCACAAGAACTATGGGAGCTCGAAGCGGTTAAAGGCTAGGTAGAGATAACACTGCTGTACCCAAATAGGGTACCCCATAGGGGCTACGTAGGGGTCAGAGGGGGAAAGCATAGGGTTTAGGGTTTAGTTTCTAGAAATACACATGTTATCGCATATATATATATACATATCTCAAATTTCCTCACATGTACTCTTGAATACCCTGTGGTCTCGTATATGTACTTAAACATTGAGGACTGGAAGTTCAAACCCCTAAGCCCTAAACCCCTACACCCCTAAACCCCTGAAACCCCTAAAGCCCTTGCTTAAAGTCTCTTCTAGGGGCCGTTGCGTTGTTTGACGGTTAGGGGTATTGAATTTAGGGTTTAGGACTTAGGATTTAGGGGATTTAGGGTTTAGGGGATTCAGGGTTTATGGGATTTAGGGGTTTAGGGTTTAGGCGTTCAGGGAGTTAGGCTCGAAGGATTTAGGGTTTAGGGTTTTGGGGTTTGATCTTGGGTTTAGGGGATAGGATTTAGGGTTTAGGGTTACGGGGTTGTGTTAATAGATCTAGCCTACAAGTCATGGTGTTGAACCTCTTTCAGGGGAGTCCCTCCGTGCAGGTCTCCTACACTGAGTCTTGCAGATAGAGGAGGGGCTTAAGAACTTTCTTCGGCTTTTAAATGACATTTACTCATGGGTTCCCCTACAACCTTAACCCTAAACTCGGAACCGTCCTTAACCCTTAATTAACCCTAAACCTAGGCTACCCTAAACCCTAAACCCTAATCCCTAGCCCCTAACCTTAAAGCCCAGGCCCTAAACCCCAAGCCCTAAACCCCAAGCCCTAAACCCTAAACCTTTTGGTCTCCAAGCTCTTGGCTGGAAGTTCCAGTGAATGTCAGTTTGAAATGTCCTGAGTCCTAGGGCTCCAGCCTCATCCCCCTGGGGCTCTGCGGGTCTTCGGGTCCATTTGGCGGGATTCTAAGCATACTTAGGGTTTAGGGGTTTATGGGTTTTAGGGTTTTTTGGGGGGTTTAGAGTCTAGGGATTCCAAGATACTGGACAAGGCACTAGGGTTAATGGAGGGATTTATGTTTTTTGGTTTGGGTTCAAAGTTGATCCCTATATTGAAGTGCCTACACTTGGCCATTTGGAGCCTTGGGGTAGTGCGCCTTCTTTATATAGTCCGTTTTCGGAATCTCCTGACGTTGTGGATGACTCGTACTAAGCCCCAAACCCTAACGCTCTCTTGCTAGGGTTCTCCTACACCAGATGCTGCCAAGGAACTCGGATGCTCTCAAAACAGAGATCTCTTCGTTATCGAGGGTTGTCCGTCGGAGAGCCCTAGGCTGTGAGTGAACCCTGAACCCTACCTGGGCCCCAAAAGTAGACTGTTGTTACTATTCCTGTCACTCGCCCCGCCATGACTAAAAGAAGCCTGAGCCTTGGACCCCCCGAACCTTGGAGATTAGCCCCACCCTCTAAGTTTACCAGTCCCCCAACAATCATGACCTAGTAACATTGTCACCCGAATGAAGGATGAACATCAATTTTAAACCCCCTTGTTAAATCAAAGTTGAGGATGGTATTTTAGATTCTGCACCACGACGCAAATCAAGTACTTGGGCTCGATGTTCTCGTGGACAGACATTTTTTTCCTACGGAGGCTCAGGAGATTTACAGTTGTTAGTATGTTGATAACTGGGGTAACTGGGGTTAGTATGCCGCCTAAAGTACATTATGGTAAGCTGGATGAAGTTCCTCAACCCTAAGCCCTAAACCCTTAAACCCTTAAACCCCAAAGCCTAAACCCTTAACCCAGTTTTCTGCATTGCACGGCATCCCAGATAGCTTTGGGGGTTGGGAAAAAGGTTCACCACAAAACCTCCTGACTCCCATTGCCATTTGAGCCATAATCTAAACTCCTTAAAGGGGGGTTATACAAGGGATTACATAAGGGGCCTACTATAGGGGGTATAAAGGGGGATACTAGGAGTTTAGACTAGAGCTCATTGGTTTCGGGGATTTTCGAATCCACGTCCCTAGCCCAAAGCCTTGAACCCTAAACCCTGAACCCATACCTTGAATTGTTAAATCCAAACCCTGAACCCTAACGAAAGCATCTAAATCCTATCTGGAAGTACAAACAAGCTCGCGCACCCCGAAGCAAAAAAATCGTCGTCGAGGTGGCGGAAGCTAGAGAGATGGGCCCGCCGGTGAGGCTAGGTACCCCAGAAGTTCCTTTTTGCCATTTTTTTGTTTTGGAGTCTCCTTAGTAAAGTTGAACATTAGGAAAATGGGTACTCCTAAGTCCTATTGTCAAGGGGATCACTGGGGAGCAGGGCAGGGCTTCGGGTGTTAGGATGTAATGGAGAATCAAATGGACTAAATGGAAAATGAAATGGACGTTGGGGTTGTTGGGGTTTAGAGGGATGGTTACCAATATTACAGGTCTAGACTAGATTCCTTGCATAACCATGGTATAAGATACCTCAAGAAAACCTCAACATGATCTGGATCATAATTGAAGCCCCTGCTGGGTGTAGGGTTTAGGGGTTCGCAATCTCTCGGACTGATATGAAACCCTATACAGGCACCTTTTAGGGTTTAGGGAAGGGACAGTAGTCTTCAAAGGATCCTTTTTAAAGAGACTTTCCAAGAACGGACAAGAATGGCAACAAACAATTCAGTGGAGAATGGGATTGACAAGGATACACAAGGCTTTCAGGTCGAGAGCTTATACTTGGAGGTCCATTGTACTTATAACCTACTTAGTATCTGTAGTTATAACCCCATTATTTCTAGGGTAACTGCGTAACTGTAGTTATGGAACTTAGATTTAGGATATAACTACAGTTCCTAAGTAGGTTATAAGTACAATGGACCTCCAAGTGAGTTCGGGGTCTACGGAGTTGATGGTTTCGGGATGTAGGATTCTTGGTTTACAGCGCATGGTTCTGTGGGACCATAAACCCTAAACCGCGTGGTTCAGGTTGGTGAGATGGAGGATTTGGCGTTTCAGGTTCATGGTCCTCAGGTTCAGAAGAAGTGGATCTCGGAGATTAATGTTCACGCTTTTTGCGCAACGGGCTGCGGGGCTTTGGACGCGGGACTGGTAAAAGTGCAAGACGCCTACTCTTCCTTTCTGGAGGTACCTTTGAAAGCTATTCAAACTTCTTTCGAGTGTAGTAGCTTCAGGGATACGACGTATCTTTGTGGGGGTTTGGGAGTCTTGCAGGGGAATGTGCCCTGCAAAATAGCTTTTCCAGCAGCCCGGAACCATAGAGCTCATGGAACTAAACCTAAACTCTAAACCCTAAACCCTCAACTATACAACCCATGCGTCTACACGTGGAGGATGCTTTGGCACGACTTTAAAAGCCGCACCCAAACCCGACCAAGGGACCAAGCTTGGTTTTCTCACTGAGCACACCTTACAAGCGTGACAGGTGGGTTAAGATTTGTGGATCTAGGGTTGGGGGTTTTAGCGTTTAGGGATTTAGAGTTTAGGGTTTATTTAGGTGTCAGGGTTTAGGGCTTAGGATTAATTAGCCCCCTCCCCATTAATAGGGAGCATGCTAGGGATCCGAATATTAACGCCCTTCAAAGGAGGGGGTTCGCAAATCTGGGGTTACATTCGGCAGGAATGGTATCCCTCGATACCCCAGTTTACCTCTCAGACTCTAAACCCTAAACCCCGAAACCCATAAATCCCTAAACCCTAAATCCAACCTAGTCTACCTTACAAAGTTCTGGGCCTTAATCTCCATGTCTTACCTGGGCCCACGATGCCTTATACTGCCAGTGGGAAAACACAACTAACTGTTCAGGGCTTAGGGTTTTAGGGTTTTAGGGTTTTAGGGTTTAGGGTTTAGGGTTTCGAGTTTTAGGGTTTTAGGGTTTGGGGGTTTAGGGCTTGGGGGTTGCAACCTACTACAAGCCAGAAGTACTGAATCTTCCAGGGCAACCCTATCCCTGCCTAGAGAATGTTTTAGACATGTAGGTTTCATAAAGATCCCAAGACCTTGAATCAATAAATTTTCCTTAGACTATGTTAGGCATCCTATCTGGTCCCATGTAAGGTATATTCTTTAATTAACCCCCAAGCCCTAAACCCTAAACCCCTAAACCCTAAACCCTATAAACCCTAAACCATAAACCGTAGCCTTACCTTGAGACCAAAGCCCTCAACCTTCAGCCTCGACACCTAATCCTGAAATGGGTATAGGGTTTATGGTTTAGGGCTTACTGAAATCTAACTCCCACTTGGCCCTCCAAAGTAGGTACTGGCCCGAAGGCCAAAAGGCCATAATTCCATGATTCCAAGTATTTCTGGGGTTCCAGATATAAAGCCTATAATCCCTAAGCCGTAAACCCTAATTCTGTAACTCCGAAAGTCTACAGTAGGAGGAGCCCCCCACCCTGTAATAAGAATATAAGAGGACGCAAATAGATTCCTTACTATCCCTTATAGTGACTATTACTGGGAGGGGGGTCCACCTAAAGTCTACACCTCTATAAACTCCCTTAAGTAGATAGAATATGGCTTTGGGTATATTATAAGAAGATCCCCCATATTCTATCTACTTGAGGGGGACTATAAGCCCGCAAGTTCTCAGATCTTGGAAGCTGCAAGGTTTGGCATCACCGATCCAATCTCGCTTGGAAAACCGACGCAGGCCACGTGGGTCCTCCTGAACTACGAAATCTGAAGCCCTGGGATCACATGGGCCATTGTCTAACCTCCTTAGAGGGGCGATATAGGGGATTCTATAGGGGACTATTAAGGGGGATACAAGGAGTTTAGACAATGGCTCACATAATTTAGGGTTTGGGATTTAGGGCTGTATAGGGTTGAGGGGCCTGAGTGATTACCAATACTACCCAAGAATGGAGACTCACATGGAAAATAAGATGGAAAAGAAGATGGACAATGCTATGGACACTGGATTTGTATAGCGCTTTATAGGAATAACGGCCAACATCGGATTACCTTGGTATGGCAAAAGATTACGTACCTAAACCCTAAACCTTAAACCCCAAACCCTGAACCCTAAACCCCATATTTCCAAGGTTTAGGTACTTGGCTGGGGTGTCGAGTAATTAAGCCGTTTTCCCTTTTCGTTCTTTATAAAAAGTAAGCTAGTTTCAACAAGGTTGACGTTTTTAGCCCTAGGTTACGGGGCATCCTAGCTACCCACAAAGCAGAATATCCCTTAATCAGGGAATATACCTTTAAATCATATTAGGGATCCGAGTATCATCAAGGGTATGTAATTCAGGGATACTGGGCCCCAAACCACCCCTACACCCTGCAACGCCCTGAACTCTAAACCCCTAATTAAGGGATACTGGACTTTCTGGATAGGTTTATGCAGCAGTTTTAGTATCAACCCACACTCAACCCTGAAACCGAAACCTATTACTAACCCTAAACCCTGTTACTCGGCAAGCCTGTGGAATTCTGGCAGGCTGAGGAGGCGTTGACAGAACAGCTTTTAGAGGACGTGGTGTAGGGTTTGGGTTTAGGGTTTAGGGTTTAGGGGTTTAGGAGTTTAGGGTTTAGTGGTTTCCAGGTTTAGGGGTTTAGGATTAAGGGTTTAGGGTTTTTGGGGTTAGGGGCCCGGGCTGTAGGGGCTTATGGGTTTTGGGGTCATGGTCACACATGTTTCATTGTTGTGTTTACCTGAATGCAATACAGAACAGAGATGGTCAACGATAAATACTACCTCACCAGTACTCAAGTCTTGAGTTTTGGAGACACTACATCTTAAACCCTAAACGGAAAGCCCTATATACTCCTATATAACCCTATATATCCCCTATAAGCCCCTTTAGAGCCCCTACATTCTGAATCCTAAGCCGCGTAAGTTTCGGGCTTCGAGTTTGAGATGTGGACTCTCAAGGTTCGGGTCAAGGATGGAAGGTAGAAGCATGAAAAGTGCCTGCTTATTCCTAATGAGCTATAGTCTAAACTCCTTAAAGGGGGTTATATAGGGGATTATATAGGGGACTACTATAGGGGATATTAAGGGGGATACTAGGAGTTTAGACTATAGCTCAAATGGTGCTTCTTTATTTGTACAACAGTATACCCGTGTCAATCTTTAGACTCCTCGAGTAGTCTTTTTAGGGCCATGATCTACCTACTTCTGGGGTAGAGGTAACAATGAACCCTTGTACTCAAAGTTACAGGGTTTCGGGATTAGGGTTTAGGAGTTTAGGGTTCAGGGATTAGGGGCGTAAGGGGCATCTCGCCCCTAAACCCTCAAACTATCCAATCCTGCAGCTCCAGCGGGAACACGATGAACGCGCCTCAGATGAACACGGCTCCGATGAGTTTGACTGTTTCAACCTCAAATCAGAGCGCTGCTTGGTGTGCCAACACGCCCAGTTGCTCCTTCCCACCTGATGCTGCACCAGCTGGCTTTGCGGCTTAGCTTATGCTTTCATCGCGTAACGGCCTGGCCTGCCACTCGCTCAATCTTGTTGCCGACCTGAACCCTAACCCCTGAACCGCGTTCACGTATACCCTCGAGCCTTTCTGGCTCTTGCTGAACTCAGAGCCACATGTGTGGCACCTGAAGCGGTTTAAGGGTAAGGGGTTCGGGGCCAGGGTAACCCCGCTTGTGCTACCACCCTGATTGAAGTTATTCATGACTTGCCTGGGAACCTAGGGGTAGCGTAGCACCGAAGGAAAGCAGGACTGGATTAGTGAAGTATGAAAGGGAATCGGCAGGCGACATCGGAAAATTTGCGCCTGGAATCTTCACATCTCCCTAGGATCCGATAGGGTAACACACCTCTAAACCCCTAAACCCCAAGTCCTAAACCCTCTTTGATTGGATGGCCTTTTCATTGGATGGCGTTCTCAGTTCGGGCCAATACGAGGCGAAGAAGAAGATGGTTTTGTAGGATGTAGATCTCCCCCAGACTCCCTGTAAAGGATCCCACGCATGGAACCTTCTACTGCTCCCCGAGCTTCCCAACTGCGGTATTTGGGATTTTTTTTCTGGGCGCATCATTTTTTGGGTTCTTTTTTTGGTGTATGGGGCTTTGGGGTTCATGGTAATTGTAACCTCCTGTTTATTGACTGGACCTAGAACTGCATTATAAGCCCCTAGACCCCACAAGTAATTACATAGAATAATGTACCTTTCGGCTGTTTTCAATGGTTTTGCGCAATCAATTTACCTACTTTTGGGAGTTTAGGTACAGTCGCTTAGCAATAGTATCCCCTGAGTCTCCAAGCGTGGCTTGTGTACTGAAGGAAGAGGAACCTAAACCCCAAACCCCAAACCTGCCTGGCACCGGCTGCCTGAACGTGCAAAGCACATTTCCGATTTGAATTCAACATATGAGCTCTAGTCTAAACTCCTTAAAGGGGGTTATACAGGGGATTGTATAGGGGACTA
This sequence comes from Symbiodinium pilosum, assembly GCA_905231905.1. Lineage (NCBI taxonomy): Eukaryota > Dinophyceae > Suessiales > Symbiodiniaceae > Symbiodinium > Symbiodinium pilosum. Next base: position 32,665 of record CAJNIZ010043487.1, read on the forward strand.
TTATAGGGGTTATTAAGGGGGATACTAGGAGTTTAGACTATAGCTCATATCTTTCCACAGGAGATGAAACGCGATGCGCCTCTTGAGTCGGAGGACAGGGCTTCAGGGCTTCAGGATCTCATGGGTTTTGGGTTTACCTAAACCCCCTCAAAAGTAGGTAAGATAAGGGCCCAAAACACCTTGAAGCAGCCAAAAGGGCCATTATTCTACATACCTTTGGGGTTCGAGGTACGTTTTAGGGTACATTTATTAGGTTTGAGGGTTTAGGTTTTAGGGTTCAGGGTTTAGGGTTTAGGTTTTAGGGTTTAGGGTTTAGGGTTTAGGGTTTAGTGTTTAGGGTTTTAGGGTTTAGGGTTGAGGGTGCAGGGCTTAAGGCTCAGCCTCTACCTTGCCACTAAAAACAGCTAAAGATAATGAATAGGGATTCGGGTGTAAGGCTTAGGGTTTGATTCAGGAATTCTGGCTAAGGGTTCAGGATCTTGGGCTTTGGGTTTAGGACTTAGAAGGTTGTGGGTTCAGGATGCAGGGTTTTGTGTCCAGTTCAGGGTGCAGGATTTAGGGTTTAGGAGACTTCAGTGTTCTTGGATCTTTTAGTGTTTGGGACTCAGGTTTGGGTTGTTGGTTTAGCTCGAAGCTCTATTATATTGTAGGGCTATATAGGGGTTTTAGGGGCTACTGTAGACCCATGATAATAAACCGTAATAAACCCCTCCTTTTAAGGGCCTTGGTATTAGGATCCCTATTATAATCCGCAAGCCCTGAAGCTCAAGCTCTGAATATTAGGATCCCTATAATAATCTCTGCTAAGGTGAGGGGGTTAATTTATCAGGATCCGCATTAGAAGGCTTGTGGGTCTAGCCTGAAGGGCCCAAGTACCCAAAGATTCTGCCATTTGAAAGCCTTATACCCTAAGCCCTAAACCCTTAACTCTAGACCCTAAACCCTGCCTCAACCCTACCAGCCTGCACTCAACAAGCCTGAATCGCTCAGTCCATGTCGGGTTTAGGGTTTAGGGGACTTCAAGCATTTGGGTTGTTCTCAAAATTATGGGCCCCTTTTGGATATAGATTATGTTACGGCACCTAATATTTAGGGGTACCAAAATGGGACACTAATTTTGGGGACTTCAAGCATTAAATTGTTATCTACCGGCATTGACCTCATGCCGACAGGTTCATTGTCGGTGTCATCCTCATGAACTAGCTACACTCCCCCAAACTAACATGGAAACCCATATAGCCCCATTTTAGGGGGACTGTAGTCTTTATAGGGCCTGTTTTGGGTTTCCATGTTAGTTTCCAGGAGTGTATGTAGGGACGAGGCTGACCTAGTGATAGTACTGATGCTGATGAAGGTTGAGCCTAACCACTGGATATGCCCAAGCCCAACCTACAATCCCTATGTTATGAAATACAAAGGCTGCTATAAACCCTGGCGAGCCCTTCTGCAGCCCCCACCATACCCCAAAGCCTGGATACTAAAGCCTGGCCCCTAAACCTTAAACCTGAAACCCTTAGCCCTACAAAGTCTCAGAAAAGGTCTGCAAGACCTGCGACCGCCATGGCGCGATGTTTTTCCAAGTTCGCATTTAGGATTATTGTTTATGGTTCAAGGTTGAGGGTTGGCCCTTCCAGGTACCCAGAAATCTTAGTATCCCTTGATTCTACTATAACCCCAACCATACTGGCATACTGTCTTGTTTTAAGATATGTGCATCCCTCTTCGTCCCTCTGTATCCCGATAAACCCTTATGAACCTCCTAGAGGACCCCCCCTAAGCCCCAGACCCCAAGACTCCAAAACCTAGACCCCTGGAAACTACAGGGATTCTAGGGTTTATATAGGGATACAGGAAAAGAAAATGGAAACTACTATTTAGGGAACTCTGCCACTCAGGAGAAGATGCGCTTTCGAGCCGCTGTGCTCGTTGAGCTCGGACGCGTCGTCCTGCAGTGGGTTCAAGAGGCGGATCGCTGCTTGTTCTGCTTTGTTTAGGCTTTAGGGGTTGCCGTGCAAGATCTTGCAAAACCTAAGGTCCGTGAACCACTACATTTCTTAGACTGCAGGTACGAAGGGGCGTGTAGAGCTGTAGACAAGTACTTTGTTACATGTCTTTTAGGCTTTGGTAGGGACAACCTTAAGCCCAAAGCCGACAAACCCCAAACAAACCCTAAACTTCAAATCTTAAGCCGTAAACCCGAATTTGTGAACCCTACTTTCTAGATCCTAAACCCTAAAGGCATGGGTAGTCAGCAACTAGCAAATGGAGATTCTACAGGGTTGAGCCTCACGTCTGGTGATAGGGGCGGTTTATGGTTTAGGATTTAGGGTTTAGGATTTAGTGTGTAGGATCTAGGGTTTAGGGGACTTTCTCAACATAATCCCTTGCATAACCCCAAATGAGGATCCCCCAGAATCCTCTTCTGATCCTTGTAAGCCCTACACCCCAAACTCTAGATGTCCCTCGGATCCATACCACCTGAGAATAAGAAGGACCCGCCCAAGATTCTCTCATAATGCCTGTATATCCCTAGCCCCTAAAACCCTAAACCCTAAACCTAGGGACCTCATGCACCCCTCCCCTCTCTTCAGGAACCACCCATACCATGGGCCAGCATGGGGGATCTCGAGGGCTGTTGGTGGTGTGAAATGCGAATGTTGCACCAATTATCTTGGTTTCAATTTATGGCTTATGATGCAGGGTTTAGGGTTTAGGGTTTAGGACTTAGGGTTGAAGGTTTAGGGTTTAGGACTTAGGGTTTATGGCTTATGATATAGGATTTAGGGTTTAGGGTTCAGGACTTAGGGTTGAAGGGCGTCACGAATCTGGGCCTGAAGCCGGGGGAGTATAGAGGCATGTTGCTCCATTCCTGAGCAAAATCCACGGTGGATACTCAGAATCATGCATTGCGCCAAGCACCTTCAACCATTGGCGTATGGTACTGCAACATACAAGGGTCATGCATGGTTGTTGCTTTGTAAAACTTTGGCTTTTGGTGCAACAATATACAGAGGTCACGCAGGGTTTCAGTATCAACCGTATGGCACTCAAATCGCCGAGCGCAACTCTTGCGAGTGCCTCCTCTGTTATCATCTAGGAGGACCCCCCACCCTGTAATAGTGGTATAATAAGAATATAAGGGGACCCTAATATAGTCCGTATTATCCCTTATAGTCAATATTACTGGGTGGGGGGTCCACCTAAGTTATCATCTAGGAGCCTTTGGCTTGCATGTTCGACCAAAAGAATTTAATCCCAAAGCCTATCAGTCGGCCGGAAACCCTACGAACCCAAAACCCTATCAACCCTACACCCCATAAACCCCAAACCTTTGAGGCCCACACCCTAAGCCAACTTAAGCTGTGGCCCCATGAATCTTGGTAACCCAACCCCGAGCCACGTGCTTTCATGAGGCTGTGCGTCTGAACCTACACCCGCAACAGGAAGCCTTAAATCCTAGGCTCGAAGCCCAATATTCTAGGGCCTGGAATTTGGTGTGTAGGGCTCTATAAGCTTCAAGAGGTATATAAAAGCAATGAGTATACGAGGACCCTGGGATCTAGGGCCCATACTTGAAGCCCATCGTTCGAACCGAGTTTAGGGGCTTATGGGGTTTGGGATCTGTGTTTTTTGGACTTACGGGAAAGGACATGGAGGATAGCAGGAGAAGGTTGAGGGGGGTTTACTTGAAATTGAAACTGGTTGCTTATAGTGCGATAATGATACTTCATTGGTTTACCGCTTCAGGGCCCAGGGTGTAGGGTCCCGAGGTTAAACCGCGACCTAAACTCTAAGATGCCCCAACCCCTAAACCCTTCACCCTAGACCACCCGATGCCCGAAGACCCCAAAACTCCTAAACCCTAAACCCAAATTTTAAGACCCCAAACTCCTAAACCCTAAAACCCACACCCTAAACTCTAAGACCACCAAACTATTCTGAAGACACAACTATGATTAAGTGTCTATACCTCTAGCTTCCCAGTGAATCTTAGCTCCACACGCCACCCTCTAGATACTCAGATCCTCTGAATGTATACGCTTTAACAGCTTAAACATCCGCACGCAGTCTGCGCCCGAGCCTTCAAGTGGAAGCAGGAAGATACCTGATGCAACCGTAACCGCATGCTCCGCACAATTCAGGAATGACGCCAGCGACAGCTATGCGCATGGCCTCACCTGCCCTCCTTCATGGTTTTGTAGGCTTTAGGGGTTTCAGGGCTTGGAGCTTAGGGGCTTAGGGTTTAGGGGTTTAGGGGCTTAGAGTTTAGGGGTTTAGGAGCTTAGGGGTTTAGGAGCTTAGGGGTTTTGGGTGCATGACGCAGGCCAATTCTTTTCATAGCTCTGGGCTTCGCTCCACACTGCTGCACACGCGCCGGGCTTCCCATCTGGCTAGAGCAGTGCCTGTTCACAAACACTTCTCAAATGAGCCCTAAACCCGAAATCTAAACCCTAAACCCGACATTCTAAATCCTAACCCTACGAAATGTTAAACCCTAAACCCGAAATTCTAAGACCCTCCCAACTCCTAACTCCCCGAACAGCAGGTTTGCGTGGCGCAGGGCCAGGCAATGGCTGTTGGGTTTGTTTCATGGGTTCCCCCAACCTGTAGAGGGTTTAAGGCTTAGGGTTACTGGTTTATAGGGTTCAGGCTTTATAGTTTTGTAAGGTTTAGGGCGTAGGTTCCCCAAGCCTGTAACAGTCATATATGGTTTCGGTTTTCGGGTTCTGGGCTGGGTTTAAGGTTTAGGGTTCGGGGATATTTCTGAAATAATGAGGAATCTGATGAAAATGAAGAATGCAACATGAAATCGACATGGGGGTTTATGTGTAGGGGTTTTCTGCAGGGCAGTTGTTCAAGATGCCGTGCCCAACATGGCCATCAGGCAGGGCTTATCAAGTTTAGGGTTAGTTCTCTTTTCAGTTAGGATCTCCACTTAAGTTTTTTTTTGCCGATGGTCGCCTTTACGGAACAAGACTCAGATGCAAAGGACCCACGCTTTAAGGCATAATGGGGGACCATTGTAGGGACCCTGCCTTGTTCATTTGGGAGAGAGGGTCGAGTTTCTGGTAAAAAGGGATGCTAAACTTCACCTTGTGGTCGAAGGATCATGCTTGAAAGAACCCCGAAGGGGTTATGGGGACCCTAAGCCCTAGACCCAAAACCCTCACCCAAGCACCCTAGACCCGAAACCCTCAACTCTAAACGCGAGACCCCAAACCCTCAAACCTAAACCCTATACCTTGACCGCATTATGGGGCTCCAAGCAGAGCATTCTGAGCAGTTGAGGCGGTAGCGGTGTAGAGCTACTGTCGATATTTAGTACCTATAGAGGGTCCACATATACAACCATGACCTTATTCCCTAATAGTTGTATATGTGGACCCTCCGGGGTAGGCTTAATCAAGGACCGTGGACATAGAGGTCACCCTTTTAGTTTAGTATTGTCCCTAGTATAGTGCCTAATTTGGTAGCCATGTCCATTAATTAGACTATGTAGGTGCTAAATCCTAACCCCTCAATCCTAGAGCCTATATAGCCCAAACTTGGGAACCTTTTCGGTGTGTCTGGCTGCAGGGCGACCAGGAAAGAAATGTCTGTTTTTGGGGTCCTGAGGTTATGCTATTTTTGAAGTGGGTTGCGTCTCTTCGAACTCGATTTCCGAGCGACAAACATGCTCTCGTGATCAACTTGGACAAAACATCTCTGTCGCTACTGCAGCCAGACAACAAGGGAAGTGTAGTGCTTGGGCAACTCTGCTTAGGCCATTATCCTTCTGTGAAGCATATGAGCTATAGTCTAAACTCCTTAAAGGGGGTTTATATGGGGGAATATATAGGGGACTACTATAGGGCTTCTTAAGGGGGATACTAGTTCGAAGTGTTGCAGTGAGCAGGGGTCCAAGGTCTACGCGGTTGAGGGTTTAAGGCTGAGGGTTTAAGGGTATAGGAGTAAAGGGTATAGGGTTCAGGGTTCTGGGCTTACTGTTCTGGGTTTACTGTTCAGGGTTTGGGGTTTAGAGTTCAGGATTGAGGGCAGTGACGCTTTTTCTTCTGAATACATGCCTATACTCGGTTGACCTCGCGGAGCGCAGGGCTTCATTCAAGTTTCGGGTTTGGCCTTGTGCCTCACAAGCCCTACTTGCCTCTTTCCTACTCATTAGAATCTTTCTGGAGTCTGAGCTCCAAAACCCAGCCCTATACCCCTAAACAGTTGGCCCAGGGACCCTTTCAAGTCTCTGCCTTGACGCTTCGGGAGTTATATAGGGGTTACAATGGGGTAATGGAAAAGAAAATGGAAACTATAGGGATTATAGGGTCATATAGCAGCTTGTATCCGTACCGGAGAGTCCAAGAACATCTACCAAGCAGACAGTAAACCTTAAGCCCTTGGACTTACTTTATGGCTTAGGGAATGTAGTAAGTAGGTTATACCAACAGCTATACCCTTTAGTATGAGGTTCATGGATTGGGGTTTAGGGTTTTGGGGTCTATGAGCAGATTAACTTATGAGACTTATAACCCGTCTACCATGGACCCGGAGCTCTATATGCCAGTGTAGACTATAATCCCTCCGAAGCATCATCCTTATAACCTACCCTAAACTCGAAACCCCTAAACCCTAAACCTCTCTAATCCTTAAAACACACAGCCCCTAAATCCTTGAACCCTAAATCCCTAACCCCTAACCCCTAAACCCCTAAACCCTAAACCCTAAACCCAAAAACCTTAAAACCCTAAACCCCTAAACCCTAAAACTTGAAACCCTAAACCCTAAACCCTTGAACCCTAAATCCCTGAATCCCTATAAATGCGATTATAGTAGTTTCCATTTTCTTTCCCATTATCCCTATAGAACACCTATATCACCCTACCTAAACCCCTAAACAAGCCCTGGAACCCTAAAGCAGGAAGACCTAAAACTAAAAACCCTAAACCCCTAAACCCTTGAACCCTTGAACCCTAAACCCCTAAACCCCTAAACCCTAAAACTTAAAACCCTAAACCCTTGAAGCCTAAATCCCTGAATCCCTATAAACGCCATTATAGTAGTTTCCATTTTCTTTTCCATTACCCCTATAGAACACCTATATCGCCCTACCTAAACCCCTAAGCAAACCCTGGAACCCTAAAGCAGGAAGACCTAAAACTTAAAACCCTAAACCCCTAAACCCTTGAACCCTTGAACCCTAAACCCCTAAACCCTAAAACTCAAAACCCTAAACCCTAAACCCTTGAACCCTAAAGCAGGAAGACCTGGCTCGAACCGCCGGGGCGAAGATCTTCACCTTCGGCTCATACAGGCCATGGGGCAAGGACTGGGGGGTTTAGGGTTCCCTAAACCCTAGATATGGTAGTTTCAGCAGGGTAACAGGGTTTGGGGATTTTATCCCCTAACCACGCAAACTCTCGTGAAAAAGCAACTGGAAATTATCATGAAGCTGGGGGTTGGGGAGGTAAAGGTTTAAGGTTGAGGGTTTAGGGTTTAGGGTTTAATTTTTTTGCTGTTTGGTAGTAAGAGAAGTGGACCAACATGGAAACTTTCATCTAGCGTTCAGGGTTTAGTGAGTGCAGGAATGGAAGAGAGCATGGAAGTTACTATGTAGAGTTCAGGGTTTTTGGTTTCGGGTTTGTGTTCCCCAGTAGTCCTCTTGCCCCTTGTGGGTTTTCAGGATTCTTGAGCAAACAGGCCGCAAACCCTAAACCCTGAACCCGCAAACAAAAAGGGGTCTGTGTTTTCTGCCAAAGTTGCTGGGGATCTTAGAAGAGGGGGAAGAGGGCAGTTTCAATACAGGGCTCGGATTCCCTAAGGTGTATAGTAAGGGTTTAGGGTTTAAGATTTAGGGTTTAGGGTTTAGGATTTAGGGTTTAGGGTTTAGGATTTAGGATTTAGGGTTATAGGGGCTACTTTGGTTTACTTTAAGGGTTTAAGTCTTGACCCTAAGCACTAAACCTCGAACCGAAAGGGGTTGTCGGGATGTTTGGGATGTATGAGTTTTCGGCTAGGAGAGTTCAGGAAGCACATTTTAGGGTTTAGGAAGTTTGGGGAGGTTTGAACTTCAAGGATTTACTCTGTCGAGCCTTTTGCTTGAAGGCTCGGCGGCTTCAGTTCCGGTTCAGTGCATCGTAGCCCCAGCCCCAAACCCTGAACCCGGAATCCGAGAACGCTACGGTATCACCTCACAGCTGGGTCTGGAAAGCTTTTGCAAGTTAATTTCCAAACCCCCCGAGGCCACATAGCAACCCCAATTATCCACATTCCTAACCTATATAATTTTCAAGTGTGCCCAGGAAACGGAAGGCGTGCCGGGAAGCAGGATATGTTGTTTAAGGGTAAGTTAAGGTTCCTTTTACTTCTTCTCAGCCCACCTACAGTTGCCCTAAGCCCTCAACACCTTTGAAACCCCTAAGCCCTAAAGCCTTGACACTTTAAACCCTATGCCCTAAAGCCTTGACACCCTAAACCCTAAACGGCGTCCATAACCTTCATCCTTCCGCCAGAGAAGATGCAGAACCTCAAGTTTTCAATCCCCTGAGCTTCACGCCTTGAAGGTCAAAGGCTAATGTAGAAACCTACATGATTTTGTGGTTTAGGGCTTAGAGTTTAGGGTTACGTAACTACCAATATCATAAATTATGCGAGGGATGCTTTTGAAAAATGAAGAACTAAATAGAAAAGAACATGGAAGGTCAGATCGGGTCTGGGTTTTGCATTGGGATAATATAGCGACGGTAATAGCTTTCAGCATTTTGGTCCCGCATTCCTTGTAGAATCATGGTAGAGGGTACCTGGAATAAACCTCAGAATGGTCTTGGAATTGATTGAGGCCTCCATGATAGTACAGCACAAATTCTCGATCCCACGGCCCTAAATCCCAGACCAGAGCCGCTACAACGAGGGCGACAACAGCAGCGCTACCTGAGCCCCCTAACCTCGAAACCCTAAATCCTAAGCCCTAAACTCTGAGCCCTAAACCCTAGAAGCCCTAGACCTTAAACCCGAAGCCCTAAACCCTAAATGCTAAAACGTAAACCCGGCTTAGAATAACAACCTTATATGGGCTCCGTATGGGTTTGCAGCCATCAGTTTTTCCCACTTTCAGGGACGAGGTAACAGCAAAAGCAGCAGCTGCAGATACTAGGGGTACAGGGCAGTTGAGGGTTTAGGGCTTGGGGTTTGGGGATTTGCACCTTGAACTTCTCCTTTTCCCAGTGCTACTGGTTCTGTTGTAGCTCTCGCCAGTACTGCTTCTTCTGGTATTTGTGCGAACCCTGAAGCTTAAATCCAAAGCCGCGAACCCTAAGCCCCATGTTGCGCCGAAACCCAAAGCGTTAAACCCGAAGGCTTAAATCCAAAAGCTAAGCCCGAAATCCAGAACCCTTATACCCTAGTACGAGACCCAAACCTTGAACCGTAAACCCTAAACTCCAAACCTTAAACCAGTAACCCTAAACCCTGAACCCTAAACCCCAAACCCTAAACCCTGAGCGCCACTCCCTTCACTTGCAAAGGTTGGGCCTGATTAACCCGAACTCTGACATTGACACCCTCTGCGTAGCGTGCCGGGCTGAGGGGCTGCGAGGTGGAGGGTCGCTGACGTCTGAGACCAGGGTCTTTATATGAGCTATAGTCTAAACTCCTTAAACTGAGTCATATAAGGGGATTATAGGGACTATACGAGGTTATTAGGGGGGACACTAGGAGTTCAGACTATAGCTCATAATGTGGTAATTTCCCAAAATAGGGGACCCCAATATATACCCCCAAATACTATAACCCTTATGATTGGGACCCCCTAAAAGCTACCCCTAATTTGGGAAGTACCCCGCATATGCTTCTCCTTGAAATCTTGTAAGATTCTTCTGCTGTTTCAGATTGTCTTTAAACAGCAACTGAAGGAATCTAGCGCGGGTAGGTCTCGCCATGTCGTGCCTATCGCTGCAATTCGGCAATGCGCGCCCCGAAGATCTTCATAGGTCTTGCTTTTCCTGCCTTCCTAGTTATCATGGATCATCCAAATGCCACCTTCTTTCGCACGCTGAAGCAAAGTTTATTCATCGTGGGGAATGTCCCCGGGCGCTTTTGTTGCCTAGTACCTCCCAGGCGGCACATTGTGGAGCTTTTCAGTAGAGCCATTCCTCCCATGAGGTTTATTGTTGACGGTGTACATTGGCTACGGACTGTGTCCCTCTTATTAACAGCTTGTCAGGATCTCGTCAATGCAATGAGGGTATCAGGGAAGTCCACTACTCGCTCTGGCTTGAAAGAGGTTCTGGCGGTCTCCCCCTGTTCCTTCCCCTCGTTCCGACGTGGTGTAGGGTTTAGAGTTGAGGGTTCAGCTCCCAGATACCCAACATCTACATCCCACGTGGGCCACTGTCAATATTCGCCGTGTTAAGGGACCCTTAACAGTGAACATTGGGGTCCCTGTTGTAGTTCAGTATCGTCCCCAATGCAGTCCTTAATGAGGAACCCATGTCCACGGGTTTTCTGGGGAACAAATGATTGTAGCTGACATCCTCAAAGCTCACCTGGTAAACCTTTCCTCATCGCAGAAATGTTTGCTCCAAGGCCGAAGAACATCTCCCGCGAGTCATTTTTTCAGGTGCACATTGCGGGGATAACTCAGATCCTGATTCCTTGCGGGGGGCGGGGTCTCCTTGCAATGACGCATCCGTTATTCTAGAACTTACAAAGCCCGTTCCTCCAGCATCCCGGATTAACATGTTCACCAACATATTTTGGTACTTGAGTACTTGAGTTCGTACGGCCTTGGGATTTGCAATCATTTCCCTTAGCCATAACCCCCTTCACCACCCTAATAATGAATCCTCAGTATGTCGTACTCCTCTGTGGGTGTCTATCATGAGGGGTGTTGGGGGATTATTGATAGGAGAGGGGCTCATTAGGAGAAGGGCCAAAGGAGGAACGTAGCCGCCTCCGACCCCAGTCACATGAGGTGCAAGCGGAAGGTTTAGGAACTCAAGAACTCCCCATTATCCTTATATACACTCTATATACCCTTTATATACCTTTTGGTATAAAGTCCCCCCATTGTCCTTATATACGCCCTATATACCCTTTATATAAAGTCCCCCGATTTGGAAACTCCCTTCCTGTAGTTGGTCCTGACTTAGGGTTTAGGGCATAGGAGGCCAAGTGAGCTATAGTCTAAACTCCTTAAAGGGGGTTATATAGGGGACTATTATAGGGTTCAGAGTTTAGGATTTAGGGTTTAGGGTTAAGGGCTTAGGGTCTACACTCCTTAAATGGGGTTATATAGGGGATGATTATGGGGCTTATTCAGGGGATACTAGGAGTTTAGACCTAAGCCCTAAACCCTAAAGGCGCTTGCAGTTTGGGTCTGTGCGTATCCGCTGGGCTCCAGATGTTCAGGTTTGAGGGGCTGTGCCTTATTATTGTAGGGTTTAGGGGTTTAGGGTTGAGGGTGTAGGAGTTAGGGGTTTAGGAGTTTAGTGTTTAGGATTTCTGGTTTAGAGTTTAGGGTTTTAGGGGTAGGGGTTGCGGGGAAGCTTGTTCTGGCGTTGTTTGAAGCTTGTTATTCTCTCCAGTTGTTGCCAAATTCAAAGAGGTTTTTCCACCTAAGCACTACACCCTAAACCCGATTGTTGCAAAGAGGGGCGGATTCTGGGAACTACTGCATGCAGACAACGCATTCTTGCCAAGAATCCGTTCCTGTATTCCTTGACAAGACAGCGCACACATTTCTAAATGCACGTTCGTCAAGAACGAACGTGGGTCGACGATGTCTTGCCTCCAAACAATCTTGGGCTCTGTGTAGAGGTTGGTAAAGGGAACGTATGTAGGGGCGTCTGTTGTTAGAGCACGGGTTTTTTGGTATACCTCACTGATAGATCCGTTATGAGGGCATAGTGCCGGTATTCACTCAGGTTTCTGCGGATTTTAGTCCCTACAAGTATACAAACATAGGGCAGTCAGGCTTCCTGACTTTTGACCCTAAGCCCGAAACCCTGAAGCCTAAGCCCTAAACTTAAACCCTAAACCCTAAGCCCTAAACCCTAAACCCTACACCCTAAACCCTACACCCTATAGCATTAGCCCAGCCTAATCTGGCTCGAGCTATGCAGGTCTTGGTTCCAAAGCTTCAGGACAGCTGTGGCGTGGTGTCTGACATCTATGCTTCCAGGGTTTAGGGTTTAGGGGGGTTTAGGGTTTTGGGGGTTTAGGGATTTAGGGTTTAGGGTTTAAGGTTTTGTTTAAGGTTTTTGTTTCTGAAAGGCAGGCCCCCGTAGAGACCTCAACATACAGAATACCAAGCCGTTCCTCGAAGCCCTCTCGAAGATAAATCTTGAAACCTAAAAGGTTCAGGGTGAAGGCCTTAGGGTTTAGGGTGTGGGTATAAGGGTTCAGGGTTTAGGGCTGGGGTGTTCAATTGCACGTTTTCCCTAGCGTCCGACGTGGTTGCAGGCGCTGACATGGCAACCCAATACAATCTGTCAGGCATTTGCAAGCACTCTGCTGGGGGCTTGAGTTTGAGCATTTGGTTGTGCTGCTTGCAATGTCTAGCCTGTTTGAAGCGAGGGCAGAAGTGGAAGAAAGACCAAGTACAGGGATACACAGTCAGGTGCAGAGTTGTGGTGCTTCAGGATCAGGATTTAGGGCTAAGTATTTAATGTTTACCGTCGAGCCAGCTTGAGACCGAGCATGCTGACTGCAGCACAGAACCAGGTTCGGAGCGGGCAGGAATCTGCGAAGCAACCCTCCGATTTATACCTGACACCTCGACCCTAAACCTGAAGCCTTCAACCCTCTTTCCTCGTAGATAACCCCTCTATCCCCTTGATTCAAGAGTTTCAACGTCCTTTTACCCTTTAACCCCAGACCCTAAACTAAGTACTCCAGTTGTACCCTTCTTTCTTTTGTTGTGGGTCTCCTGCTTAAAGCTGAACACTAGGAAGAGGGCTACCCCTAGTATTGTGGGGCTGCTGGGGAACCTAATCCTTGTTACCTTAAACCCTAAAGCTTTAACCC
>CAJNIZ010043487.1:45778-56089 GCA_905231905.1 Symbiodinium pilosum
AATTCTTGACGCGGCTAGGCTGGCCCAGCGGCTGAAATGCTGGAGCAAAGACGGGACCCCGCCTTTTATGGAACTGTAAAGCTCCGCCTTCGGAAACCATCCAACGCTCCCCAAGGTCAGCGGATTGGGGGTTATGGTAGCAGCCTAGGGTTTTGAGACCCGGACCCATGAGTTTGTGACGCAGCTCGGCTTGCAGGAAGTTAATCGGTGAGAGTGGCGGGATCCAGGCCCCAGGGGCCTGTGGGCCAGGTCTCCAGGGGGCTTGGGGCCCGGGCCCCCAGGGCTTGGGGCCCGTACCCTAAATCCTAAACCCCAAGCCCTAAACCCCAAACCCCCCAAATCCGAAACAACAAGGAGCACCCAGATGTCACAGACATCACTCCGGTCCCGGATGCCTACACGCCGATTATCAAGGTCGAGCTCCCGGTTGGGGTATAGGGGTAGGGGGTTTAGGGGGTTTAGGGGGTTTAGGGTTTAGGCATTAGGGTTTAGGGTTTAGGGGGATTAGGGATTAGGGTTTAGGGTCTAGGGGGTTTAGGGATTAGGGTTTAGGGTTTAGGGTTGAGGGTTTGGGGTTTAGGGGTTTAGGGGGTTTAGCGGTTTAGGGTTTAGGGGTTCAGGAGTTTCAGGAGTTTCAGGGTTCAGGGCTTAGGGGTTTAGGGTGAGGGGCCTTCGGAGATTTAGGCATTTAGCGTTTATGCGGTGTTGAGAGGAAGTGTAGTTCCGACGATTCCAAGCATAAAAGATGTCAGAACCTGGTTCCGCTGCTCAGCCTGAAGGGACAATTTAACATATGTGAGCCATAGTCTAAAGTCCTAGTATCCCTCCTTAATAACCCTAGGGTTTGGGGTCTAGGGTTTAGGGCTTAAGGTCCAAACACCTAGTATCCCCCTTAATAACCCCAATAGCAGTCCCATATAGAATCCTCTTTCTAACCCCCTTTTGAGGAGTTTAGACCCTAAACCCTAAACCTGAATTCCTACGCCTAGACCCGAACCCTGAACCCTATATAACCCACTTTAAAGGAGTTTGTCACGTCCCACATGTTGTTGTTTTTTGTTTTCGAGTTTCAGGGCTCGGCCTCTCTGCTAGGACAATTTTTTAGGGCAATTCCCATCCACACAAAGCCAAACACTTACGGCTCTTAGTAGGGAATGTGGGAATATATTCTATAAGGATCAGCTTCCTTTATTCCCTACTAACCCTAAACCCTAAACCCTTAACATCCAGTAAGAACATCGGCATGGAGGTGTTGAAGAAGGGACAAGACAGGATCAGAAGCTTTGAGAGCCATAGACCCTTCGACCTTCACTTTCGCTATCTAAGCCCTAGAAGCTCACACTCTTGAGCAAGAGCAATGAGTTGTAATTAATGCAGCCCCTCTCCTTAATGGGGGTAATAATAGGGATCCTTATTTTAGGGCCCTTAAAAGGAGGGCGTTCATAAATCATGGGTCTACATGAAACCCTAATCCCTAAATAGTAGTTTCCATTTTCTTTTCCATTATCCCTGTATACACCCTATATAACCCCTATAACCCTAAACCCTTTTGGGTCTACATTATCTAGAATCACGAGGTCACTGCAACGCCCTAAGATTCCACGTGCCTGAGGGGGCCCCGCATACTGGGTTTAGGGTTTTCCCTTTCCCTTCCTAACCACTTGAGAACAATGCTACGGCATCGCAGTATATACTACCGTACAGAGGTTGATGGACTTCATCAACTGCTTTGAGAACTCTTCGGGATCTGCCAAGGCACGTAAACTCCGCAAACTCTGAAAACGAATGCATAAACCCATCAACATTTAAGACCCCCACCGCCCAACCCTGCACCCCAAACCACTGAAATCGAAACCTTAGAGTCTCCATCCTCAAAGAACAAGAGCCACAACCCAGTTGAAGCTGTCGGGCATCGAGATCGACTTGCTATTTGCGCGGTTATCGTCAATGTCAGAGGCCTTTCTGGAGGGAGCTTAGTTATATAGGGTTCATGTTTGAGGCACTCGGAAGTCGATCATACCTGAACCTCCACAGAAGTAAAATGATGGCTCAAAACTTGGTCAAAATAATCAAATGGCGTACAAACTTTGGGGTCCAGGTATGGTCTCTGGGGTTTAGGATTCACAGGCCCCTGATGTTTCGATTGCTAATATCTTCAATCTAGGATGCCTCCACAAAAGGAGCGTACTTCAACCCTCCCACGTACGAGCGTTTTTCGCAGGTTTTCGAGCTTTTTGTTGCATGTATAAGGGTTTGAGGTTTTGGGCTGTGGGCTAACTAAGTAGTGTGCGCTCGAGGGTGTAGGGATTCATTGAGGTTTTATGGGCTTAGAAGAATTAACTTGGAGGGCTTTCTTGACTGAACCTTAGCCCTAAACCTTCAAAACCCCCTACACCCCAAACCCTGAACTATAACAATCCTAGCTAGCACTTTGGGATAAGTTTTGACTGTCGGGCTTAAACTCTTGTTTTTGCGAGCCATGACTATAGTCCCCCTTAAGTAGATAGAACATGGGGTATATAGGGATCTTATTAGAATGTACCCAAGGCCATATTCTATCTACTTAATTAAGGGGGACTAGAATTCGGGGGGTCTCCAAGGTGCAGCCCAGAATCTACAGGAGCTCAACCTTGTCCTGCTGAAACGAGCGTGTGTTGTATTCCATGTACTTGGGTGCTTGCAGACCTCTACTAAAAATCCAATCCCCAAATGGTAGTTTCCCTAAATAAGGGGACCCCAATATAGACCCCCAAATACTATAATTCTTGTTGTCGGGACCCCCGCAAAAAGGTACCCCTAATTTGGGAAACCCCCAAATCCTAAATCCTTCAGCCACTGGGTTTAACCCATGGGGCTCCTAAACCCTAAACCCTAAACAAGCCTGCAACAGTGATGAGACCTCTGATCAGAAATCGGAGCTCAGTTGGTCGGATTCATCTTCATGCTGTTTAGGGTTTAGGGTTTATAGGGCTTATATTGGGGTTAGATAGGGGTCATGGGATAGTGGAAAAGAAAATGGAAACTCCTATTTAGGTTATATCAAGGTTATGATTAGGGTTATATATGCCCATTATGGTAACTTAAGCTCTAAACTCTAAACCCTATATAACCCCGTTATAGTAGTTTCCATTCCGACCCAAGCTTGTCTTCAGCATCTTCAACACAGGCTTCAAGCCAATCTTGAGGGAGAACAGCTTGATGCGTTTTCTCCTCGAAGCTCCCTTGGTCGGTGGTGAAAAAATCCCAGGTCCAGTTTTGAAGGCGCTCGATGAGATCATGAACTTGATTGTCTACGTTGTGACCTTCGTTGTGGTTTCAAGGGCAGCTGGCGTTTAGTATTTACAGTTTAAGGGTTTAGGGTCAACCCGTCACAGCCAATCCCGAAGCCTGTACACCTGAAACCCTTAACCCCAGACCCTAAACGCCAAACCCCAAACCCCAAACCTCAAACCCTCAACCCCAAACGCTAAATCCTAAATCCTGCAGATTCCGGAAGACCTGGAATCTCTGAGCGACGACAATTTGCTTCAAAATCTGGATGACAAGACCGTACGGATCCCAGGGTTTAGGGCTTACGGGCAAGGGTTTAGGGGTCAGTTTGTTCCGAAGTTTAGGTTTCGGGGGCTTAGCGTTTAGGGTTTAGGATTTCGAAGGGTGGGCTTCTTGGAGTTTAGGAAATGTTTTAAGACCTAAATCGCCTTTAGGTTCAAGGTGCATCCAAACCTCAAAGTATGTGGAGGAGTATGTTGTTTTCTGTTTTTCATGGGTTCTGAGCACTTACTTTGCTTGTTTTTGGGGGGCCAGGAAGAGGTCAACGATCTAAGGTCTAGGATGTAGGATGTCAGGTTTAATGTTCGGGTGTAGGATGGAAGGTGTAGTGTTGAGGTTTTATGGTGCTAGAACGGGGCACATACGAATAACAAGGGATGCTCTAAGGGCTTAGAGTCAAAGGTCTCGGTGTCAAGGGTTGGGGGTATAGGTTCAGGGCTTAAAGTTCAGAATCTGGGGATGGAGGGTTTACAGGTTCGGTTCGTGCTTATCCAGGGTAACCAGCGAAGGGCAAAGGGTTGAAAAGTTTCAGAGATTTGGGTTGGAGGTGTGCCTGCTGCCGGTTTTCACGCAAAAGTGGGTCCCCATTTTGGGGGTGGAGGGGTGGGGGCAAGGAAGATCCCTTCATTCAGTTCTGGAGCGTAGGACCTCCCAGGACGGAACAGACAGCAAAGCACTGGGGCGGCATTCGGGTATCAACGGTTGAGTCATTAGGCAGGTTATCTTTTATATGGCCCCTTCATGCATGTCGTCTGGGTTGCTGTTAAGGACCTTAACTTGATTTACTATATTGGGGAAACCCCTAAACCCTAAACCCGAAACCCTATTCGTTAGTCGATATACCCATTATGGCAACTTAACTCAAGTTCCCTAACAGCAACCCTGTCAGGGCCATGTTGTCCCTGGAGTTCCTGAGTAATGTAGACCCGTGACATTATAGGGTTCATATAGGGGTTATATTAGGGTTATACTGAGGTTTTTAAGGAGAATGGAAAAGAACATGGAAATTACTATTTCGGGTTTGGGGCTTAGGGTGTAGACGGGCCTTAATGTTAGGATCCCTATTATGATCCCTATCAAGGCGAGGGGGTTTATTAATCATGGGTCTACATTATAGTCCCCCTTAAGTAGATAAAATGTGGCTTCGAGTATATGAAAATAAGATCCCCACATGCCCCATATTCGATCGACTTAAGGGGATTATAGCCCTAAACCGTCCCAAGCAAGTTCTCCTACTGACTGCATACATCCCCGGATCAAGACCTCCAAGCCCCGAATCCTGGCCTCAGCATTGAAGCTTCTTAAACTGGATTGCTGTTCAGGAACTTAATTTAAGTTACTATTTTGGAGCAACCCAATTATTGATTATATATATATAAATCCATTATGATAACTTAGTTTAAGTGCCTCAACAGCAACCCAGTGAATCCTGAAGTCCTGACTCCTGAGCCCTTTCCCCACCTTCCGAAGGCCTCAACGCTTCAGCTTGCAATAGCTGGGTATGTTTGGAAACTGGAGACGTCATTCCTACTACCCAAAATATTGTGGGCCGGATGACATGGATCCCAAAACTTTGTGTCCAATTTTTCGAGAAGAAGCCCTAGGTAAACCTGAAGCCCTATCAATCCCGAACCTCTAAAACACATCTTGAAAGCCTACACCCTAAAGCCTAGATCTCAGTCCCTCAGCTTTAAGCCCTCAACCCTAAATTCTATAATCTCTGAAAGGTGTAGAAGCCCAACAGAGAATCTATACAACGTATTCACCCTACAAAGCCTACTAACGCTATAGTCCTTACAACCCTATGAACCCGATAATTCCCAGAATTACCAATATCGCTGCCATGTAGCCCAGGTAGCCATGGTAATGTATGCCGCAACACCCTCTTCCAATAAGATAGGCCGCACATATAAACCCTTTATAAACACCCTAAAACCCTGTAGCCCAAATATCAAGCTTTATAAGTTAAAGCCGATTTTCAGGTTAGAAGCCTGAATGGCTGCCGGGTGGCGGATCACATCCTCAGCCTGGTCCCGGATGCCGAAAGGCCCCCCAAAAAGGGGTTTAGGGTTCTAGGGTGTGCTTTGAGGAACCCTGGAGTTAGGCAATATAGTACTTCCCCCTTCATGGACATATTATGACCCTAGTGTAACCCTGTACAAGTAGGTCATCTAACCTTGAGCACTCAGAGTTTATAGGTGCGTATAGGGCTCATAGAGGTTTCTAGGGATTTATAAGGGTCTAATGAGTTTACTTGGATTTGAGGGTTCAAATAGGAGATGGCATGGATCATGGCCGAACGGCCTGGACGTCACAATCATGCAGTGCTCCACAGGGTCTAGGGTTCAGTGGTGTTCCTAAGACGGTTTAGGGTTTAGGGCTTAGGGTTGAAGACCTTGCATTTACAGACCCGGACACGCCAAGTCATATAGATGCCCAGCCCAACTTCTGCAACCAATGTGCATTTGTGAAGTTCACCTCTCCGTTCACTTTGGGATGCCCGCGTACATACAATTACAAGTCCAGCACAAGAATTAAACGAAGGCTTACTGGCTCAGCTTACCCACAGCAACCCCCTGAGGGGGCGGGATAGCAGATGGAGGCTGAACCTAATGAGTCCCTATGGTATTTAGGGTTATATTGTTTTGGGGTTTAGGGCTATAATGATCTCTACAAGCCTTTCCGCATTCCCGCCGTAGCGCAATTATCCATAGAGTTATTTGGGACTTACATAGCCACAGCCTAATGTGCCCCAAGCACCATTTGCTTCAATAGACCTAGCATTAATCCCCTTACGACTGCTGAACTGCTACCTGCTGAGCATTTTTGATGCGGGGGGGCGCTTCCCTGTGGGCGAGTCCTATCCTTAGTGTAGAAAGTCAGTGCGCATCCAAATCTTGATGGGAAGGGTATCTTATCCGATTTTACCTGATCACCCATAGCCCAAACTCTAAAGCTCTAAACCCCCGAGACTACTAAATGCAGGTTTCGGGACACGCTGCGGCTGGTCAAGATCTGGGCAAAACGCAGGGGGATCTACTCCAACGTGTGGTTGGCTCAGCTTTTCCTGTTTGGGGATTAGGGTTTGGGATTTAGGATTTAGGGGTTTAGGGTTTTTAGGGTTTTTAGGGTTGCTATATGGGTTATAGGGGTTATTAAACTACTTACGGATCTACTCCAATGTCGAATGTGTAGTTGGCTCGGGTTCTCCTGACGGTTTACTTGGAGGGTCTTATGGGGACTTAGGAATAATTGGAAAAGAAAATGGAAGCTACTATACATTATTTAGGGTTTCGGGTTTAGGGTCAGGGGGACTTAGTAAGTGGGTTAATAAGGGGGATCAATAGGGTTACTATATGGGTTTTAGGGGTTATTAACCTACTTGTAAGTCCCCCTGACCCTCCAAGTAAGGTTCAGGGCCAAGTGCTGTGCAATTGAATCATGGGAGTGTTGAAATTGGTAGCAATTGTCATCAGGTGTGGGGAAGTAAGTACATATGCCGTAGATGCTTGCTGCAAGTTGGATCACCAAGATTGCTTCAATTGAGCTGCTAGGACAGCCTCCGCATCTTTTATGAGGTGCGGTCAACAAAGGGGGTTACCCAGGGAGCACTATGGGTGGACATGCCCTGGGTTGGAGATACTCCCTTCGATAGGGTTCCAGCGACCGTATCAGAATTCAAGTGTGGGTCCCTGAACCCTAAACCAATAGGCCTCATACTGTAGGGACACCCAAAAGAGGTTTAGGGATTCGGGGCTGACAATCCAAAATCCTGGAACCCCAAGCCCTAAACCCACAGCTGCGACCCCAACCTTTAACCCTAAACCCGAAATCCTGAACCCCAAGCCCTAGACCCTAAAACCCTCAAACTTCAACCCTACACCCAAAACCTTGTACCCCAAACCCTAAGCCGCAAAACTTTTGCAGCCCTATGTCCCTCAGTCTTGGCTTCTTTGGTGGGATCACCTGGGCCATCCTCGTGGCGCGTGTCTGTCAGCCTCAGCCTGAGGCAGTTTCTCAACTTACGAGGGGGGGTTAGGGAAGGGCTTAGGGTTTAGGGTTTAGGGCTGCCGGTTTAGGATGTAGGGCTTGTGGTTTAGGGTTTAGAGTTTGGGGTTTAGGATGTAGAGTTTACAGCTTAGGATTTAACCGGACCTCGAAAGTAGGTGAACGCATGCCCAAGGCCCCTTTAAAACAAATTTAAAAGGACATGATTCTACACCCTGTCAAAGGCGTTACAGGTTGACAAAACCAAAAACCCTAAGCCCTAAACCCTAACACCCCTCTCAAAGGCATTTAGAAACCTCCTGTTTCAAATTGATTTCTCAAAACGTGTTGGTCCTTTTTGGTCGCTGATGGAGGTTAAAGCCCCCATCCAATAAGCTTGATGGACCGGGGTGTACGGTTTGTGATCGAGCAGCTTAGGAATTAGGATTTAGGGGTAAAACTTTTCAATTGAAGTACCTCAACATAGAGTAAGACAGTTATGAACATACCCTCCTTGGTGTTATAGTCTGCTTCAAGAAGAACATAGCTGGCCTTGGGGTTAAACCCGAAACCGTAAGCCTTAGGGGAGTTCTTTGAAGAGACGCCCTCAAGCTCCTCGGGCTTAAACTTTACCTTCACATCCCTAAGCCAGGGTTGGGGTTTAGGGTTTAGGGGTTAAGGGTTCAGGGTTTAGGGTTCAAACTTGCCTAAATCCTGAACCCTTTAAACCACATAAGGCCGATGAACCTTATAACCTTATAAACCCTCAGCCTATATAGACCCTATACACCCTATGAACCCATCAACCCCATAAACCTTACATAAACCTTTTACACCCTACAAACCCTACATAAATCCAATGCACCCTACAAACTTTATATAGACCCTACACACCCTAAACCCCCAACCCTCAGCCCTAAACCCTAAATAGTACTTTCCATTCTATTTTCATTCTCCCTTTTATCCCTATGTAACCTTTGTATATGTACAGATATAACCCCAAACCCTAAGGTTGTATCCTTACTACAACGCTGCTGCCTTAGCCAAGCGCTTCTTTCGCCTCTACGTCAGGCCTGGAGACGAGCGGGGGGTTAGGCTTGAGGTTGAGGTTTTACAAAGGGTTTACCCCTTTGAATTTATGATTTGAAGGGTTTAGGATTCAGGGTTTAGGGTTTAGGATTTAGGGGTGGGGGCTTACCTTCCCTCAAGCTGGCATGGACTGCTCAAGCAGGATTCTGCCAATCCTGTCAGCCGAGTGTCCCTTCTAAAAGTGGGCTCCATATGAGCCATCTTTTGTGCGTATTATAACCTGGAGAAACAGCAAAAGCTATAATTTTGATTAGTCAAGTTCAGCATAGGTTTTGGGGCAAGGTAGGATTTAGGGTTCAGGGTTCAGGGCTTAGGGTTGAGGGTTTAGCATGTTGGGATTAGGGCTTAGAGGGTTTTTCATGTGGGGCGTGCGACATTTAAAGTTTAGGGCGGTTTGCACCAGTATGTGGCCTTTCAATTTTTCTCTGTGCTGCCCAGATTGAGGTTAAATAAGAGGGCTTTCGTAGCCCCAATACCCCAAATTAACCCTAAACTCTAGACCTGATAGTTGTCATGAGGCTGCAATGGGGCCCTGGCTGGTGGGCTTTTGACCTCAATTCCCTAACTTGGTTTAGGGTTCAGGGTTCAGGGTTTGGGGTTCTTGTTCTCTGCATCGAGGCCCTCCTACGCTTCAAAGCGGATGGTGTCAAAGCGCCAGCTCAGTTGGAAATAGCCATACCCTTCCAGCATTCACAGGCATGGGTGGTTCAAACCCTAAGCCCTGTTACTTAGGTTTATAGCGCTTTTGCACTATAGGTGTGGTGTGGATTAGGTACTGCAGTCAGTTAGGCCCTAGACCCAAACTCCTAAACTGTCTTAGGGTTTAGGGTGTAGGGTTTAGGGTTTAAGGTCTACAACTCAGATGACCAACGGTTTCCGTCCTGGGTCCATTTCGCAATTTTTCAGTCCTAGGATGCGGTGTCATGCCTCCTGAAGCTATTCTACAAATCCCAGGCCCTAGTAACCCCAGACCCATCTAAACCTAAACCCCTATGAGCCGGACCTCGAGCGCATGGAAACGGGCGAGTGATTTGTATTTCAAAGGCAGAGACTCCCTGGAGGGTGAGGGGGACTTAGTGAGTTGGTTAATAACTCCTATAAACCCTACAGTAACCCTATTGATCCCCATGATTGACCCACGTACTAAGTCCCCCCAACTCTCCAAGTATAGTATTCTGTTCTTGTCTTGCGTATACTGCACCAAAAATACCGCGCCACCAATAGTCATGCCTATACAACCCCCGTATGATAGTACCTATGACTCACACCTTCACTTCCCACTAAGCACGCGCAGGCCCTAAACCCTGAGCCCTTAACCCTCAGCCCTAAGCCCTAAGCCCTAAACCCCAAACCCTAAACCCTAAACCCTAAGCCTTAAACCCTAAGCCCTAAAACCCTAATCCCTGACAAAACAGCAACCACGCAGGTGGGAGTGGAAGAACCCAGTGGCTTTGACGCACATGACGGAAAAGCCGGCGCCCTCAGCTGTGGCATCCTACTGAGTTTTCTTGAGTTTAGGGTTTAGGGTTTAGGGTTTAGGGGTTTAGGGGTTTAGGGTTTAGGGTTTAGGTTATAACCTACTTAGTAACTGTAGTTATAACCCAATTATATCTAGGGTAACTGTAGTTATGGGATTTATTTTTGGGTTATAACTACAGTTACTAAGTAGGTTATAAGTACCATGGA
>CAJNIZ010043488.1:9881-24240 GCA_905231905.1 Symbiodinium pilosum
TAAACACCATGAACCTTCAAGTATGTATGTATATGCGTATCCCCAGCAGCCCTTTGTTTCCTTTTCATTTTCCGCTTTGTTTTCTACTCGCGAACCCTAGACCGTGAACCTCAACGCTAAAACGGGGCCTGGACCATGGTCGCTTGGTTTACCGGGCTGCCCTGGCATCTTCCGGTTCAGAGCATAGGGTATAACCCCCATATTATAATATGTTGGAAGTGGGTATAACCCCCATATTATAATATGTTGGAAGTACTGAATATCAGGGGGCATGGGGGGTTAAATATCAGGGGGAAGGGGTTAGAGGTTAAGGTACAAGATCCGGGACATCTGTTTAAAAGAGTTTGTAAATATCCATGTGTATATCTCTTGTTTCTTTTGCTGCGAATGGAAGGTTTTCTTGCAGCCCTGTATTAAGGAATGTGTGTGCGTGTTCATTTGGGGATGTACGCAAGGCCCGCATCTGGAGGATGCGCTTCTTTGGGATCATACCTGTCCTCCAAGACTCTGCGCCCTAAAAAAGCTCAAAACCCCTAGACTCTGAACCGTAAACTTACTGGGGGTAAGTAGCAAGGAATACGGGCAATTATATACAGAGGTTATATCTCTGAACCCCAAATCCTAAAAACGTGAAAGCTGCCACGTCGGGAAACAAGAAGATTTGGGGTGTAGGGAGACTACCGACCAATACAGGTAGGCTTAGAACCCTACGTGCGATTCCCTGGCTAGCCACAAGATAGGTCGCCCCAATACACAGCAACAATTGCAACACATGTTAGAAACCGAATCCTGAACCCTATACCTGAGGAGGACCCCCCCACCCTGTAATAGTGGTATAATGGGAATATAAGAAGACCCCTAATATAATCCCTATTATGCCTTTTAGTCACTATTACTGGGTGGGGTGTCCACTTAACCTATACCCTAAACCACTCTTGCTAGACGTCATTACTAGCCAAGGCCTCCTCTAAAGTTCTTTTTGGGTTTGGTCGATTTTGGATGTTTTTGCTAACGGTTTCTCACAGACCCTGCACTTGGAAACTACATCTACCGGCATCCTAAACCCTAAACCCGAAACAATAGGCCCTAAACCATAAGCCCTGAGATCTTCCAAGCGGGGTCTAGCTATGCTTGGTCGATTTGGCTTACCCAGAGGGTCCAAGTACACAATGATTAGGTCCCTTTACTGGGGATATATAGGGGTATATAGGGATATATAGGGTTTAGGGTCCAAGTACCCAACAATTAGGTAGTTGTGTTTGGGGTAATAGTAATTTTAATACAGTTTTCGGGTAAGTATATGATTATTGGGTGCTTGGACCCTTAGGGTTAATGGGATGGATCCAGCATTCTTGTGCATCATGTTCTAAATCAAGTGCAGGTATGAAACAAATCTTGAACCCTAAACTCTAAACTCTAAACCCTAGACCCCTAAACCCTAAACCCCTAAACCCTAAACCCTAAACCCTTAACCCCTAAACCCTAAAACCATGAGCTCTACACTTCAAACTTCTTGGCTCATTCCCTATGGTGGCCGCAAGATAGGCGGTTTAGGGTTTAGGGTTTAGGGTAGAACAATCTGCAAGTCACGAAGGTTCGGCTTCCCGCGTGGGAATTTCAGGCACGCAGAGATGCGGACCTAACCTTAAACCGCCTACATTCCCCCTTAAGTAGATAGAATATGGGGTAACATCGGGATCTTATTATATTTTTATCCAAAGCCATATTCTATCTACTTAAGGGGGACTATAAACCCCTAAATAATAGCTTTTCATGTTTCCATAATCCCCATATAACCTACTAGTAGACACTTGTTTATGGTTCAGGGTCTCTCAGGAGTCTAGGGTTTGAAGGCAACAGACAGCAGTGTAGACAATGGAATTCTCCTCGTACTTGCAGGTTCATGGGATTCTTGAAGCCGTGCCTCTAAGTGAGATACATCTCTTGGTGCTTTTTGATTGTTGTTGCCCGTAAGCCTCCAGGCGCACCTTCAGCCAAAGTTCCTAAAACAAAAACCCGAAAACATCATGGTTGACACGATTGTGCCCATGTGTCTCATGGGTATGACTGTTGAGGAGTAGTTCCTGTACCATGCTAAGTTCCAAGACCGCGGGGTGCTTTCCCATATACCTGGGTGTTAACCCTAGTTACCAAGTCCCATGAACCTCCAGGTAGGGGCTAGCGGCTAGCCTGAGGATTCATGATACTTCTGCGGCTTCGTACCTGACTCTGGTGCATCAGGAAAGCATGCTCAACTTCTTGAAGCCGCACTGCGTTCCATTTTTGGCCACTTAAACTTGCATGAGCCGAGAACAATGGATCCGAACCTGAAAAACCTTTCTTCTTTGTACCGCCCGGAAACCGCAAACACCCAACACTTAAGCCTCGCCTGAAGCCAACACTCTAGACCGACTCTCGCGGACCCGCAGCCCATCAGAAAGCCCAGTATCCCTGAATTAAACCATATACCGTAAATCATGTTTTCTGGGCCATCACCATTCAGGAAGAGGCATGCTTCGATGTTCTCAGAACAGGTCCAACCCATGGCCCCCTGAGAGCGT
This sequence comes from Symbiodinium pilosum, assembly GCA_905231905.1. Lineage (NCBI taxonomy): Eukaryota > Dinophyceae > Suessiales > Symbiodiniaceae > Symbiodinium > Symbiodinium pilosum. Next base: position 12,443 of record CAJNIZ010043488.1, read on the forward strand.
GAATGAACAATGATTCTGTAATCACGAGCTTGAAAATCAAAGCAATGAGCAATCAGGAATAGCCCCTCAACCCTAAACCCTACGCAGCTGGCCCCAAGTTCTAATTTGGCTGTCCTTCGCCAGTGTGTTGAGAGCCACGTAGGTGTTCATTTGCGCTGGGTACGCTTGGTCGATGTTGAAGTTGAAGGCTGACCAGTGACAGGGTCCGGTTGTTTAGGTTTTAGGGCTCAGGATCTAGGGTTTTGGATTTAGGGGTTTTGGATTTAGGATGTAGGGCTTAGGGTCCCGGTGAGTGGGCTTGCAGTCCGATTCTAGACTTTTCTGGGTTGTGGTTACGGAACTTACTTAGCACACTAAGTTACACAGTAAGAATCTATGGTGGCCATGAACCGAATATCTCCCCCAGATACCTGCCCAAAGAATGAAGCTTGGGACGGTTGCGACAACTTGCACGGCCCCTCTCTTTGCGCTGAATGGAGCTCTGAACTTTCCTCAAACATGTTTCAATTGCCCACATGTAGTAGGTCCCCGTCGGCATGACAAGTTGATACAGGAACTCTTAGGAATGCCCCTCCATATCCTCCATTATTTCGACGTAAGTCCCAACCAATACAGTTGAGCATACAAATCTATGGACAGGACATGTGTACATAAACAGAAAATTGAATCTTGGGGATCTTTATCAGTGTGAACTATGAGATCTTGAGCTTCATGTACGGATTCCGTGGTGCCGTGCGGCCTCCATGCTCGAAGTGCTTCATCTCCACTGGAGACATTGCCTTTATAGGGTCGAGGTTTAGGGTGTTGGGTTTTGGTTATTCGCGAAGCCTGCAACGTGGAAACAGGGCACATACATCCAGGTCTTGCATCACAAAAACCCATGAGTCAGATTTGGACGAGGGTGCATAAAAACGCAGCGTGGTTTACGCATGATGAAACGTGCCCAAAGTCAAGGAAACAGAATGTGAAGGGTTTTTGTGTAACAAGGTCTCAAGTTCAAGCCTTAAGGTTTTGGCTGAAGAACAAAATTTAAAATGACATCCCCAGCCCACTTCAGGATCTGCAGTTCACCTTTTTGATGATATTTAAACCATTGTCTCTTTGAATCCCGAACATAAAGAAAAAAGTCACTGCCATCGCGTTTTGCGAGCATAGGCGACGAAAATCTTCGTTTCTTCATCTAGCCCTTTATGGTCGCTCACACGATCTCACATGGACACTGCACCTCGCAATGCTGCATCAAAAAGATCGAGTAAAATTCTGAGTGGCGTGCAACTCTGACACTTTATCCACCGACAACGAAATCATTGCTTCCGGATCGGCCCTTACAGAACATCCAAGCACATGGCAACCGGGGCAGCCACAAAAACCTTATAGACATAACTAGACACATACCCTAAGGATCCAAGTATAATATAGATAATACCTACATTGGGCCCCAAAGTCTGTAAATATTACCTACATTGGGCTATTTGGATCCCTAGGGATAGAGCGAAGCATTGAGCCTACTGCAGGATGAGCAGTTGATACGCTTGCACTGTTGTTGTCGTGATGTCTTAGTTTATTTGATGTCTAATCCGGATTTTATCGCCCATTTTTCTTTCCACTCCTCTTTCCCGCTCTTTGTGTTCTAGGAGGGCTCCTGCTCAATCAAAAGCACAGATTAATCACATTTATGTCTCCTTGTGCAAAGGTTTATGTTTGGGCCCAGCTGCGAAAATGCTTCATGAGGCTGCACAATGATGCCTATTGAGCCCAGAGCTCTGTCTCCAATCCCTACAGGTGGAAAGGGTAACAAGCCACCGCTGCTGCAAACGATGCCTGCGAAGGCCAAATAGAACTTTTGGAATTTGCATGGACCCCCATAAACTTTCTCCCTCCAACAGCGTGTTGGATGTTCAGCTGGAGGCCCGGCCCCTTTCCAAACAAACACGTTGCTAGCCTAAAATCCCAAAGCAGGCAAAGCCTGCCAACATAGTAGAGCGCCCAAATGCAGTTGTATGGGCGGGCCCCGAAAGGGCAAACTCAAAGCCGGGCACAATTCGAGTGCGGGGTTGAGGTTTACTCACTGCTGCAGCGTTTGCAATATGGCCAACACATTGACAAATAACATGGAAGGAAGGAAAGAATGGACCTGTGACTTACGGTCACGGCCTCCCACACTTTTCGCGCTGAGCATTGCAGGAGACCTCCGCAAGCGTCATCGGCCCCCTCCGCCAGAGGTCCCAGAGGGGGCTGAATCTAGAGTCAAGTCACACCGGCCCCGCAGTTGGCGCGAAGAGCGTTTCAGCTGGAATGGGTAAGCAGATGCGCGAGGAATTGCAAAGATGCAGCGACTGATCATTTTGTTTTCACTGAGCTGTGGGCGCAAGAAGCAAAGGCTGAACAGAAAAAGCCGGTCCTGGACATTTTCAAGCAGGAGGCACCTGCTGGCTTGCTGGCCTCGGCACGCGCAAGAGGCAAAGCCTAGCACCTTGCATTGCAGCTCGTCCCCCACGCCTGTGCCACACGCCGTCGGTGTGCGGCTGCCGCGCGCAGATTGCGCTATGGCCACGAGATAGGTCAATAGGCCAGCGCAGGGAGGAGATGGCGGCCACAAGCAGGAAGGCAGGAGCAACTCCAAAAAAGAATTGGCGAAGCACGCGTCCGGCTGGGACGCATATGGCCATGGGTGAGGGGTACCCGCCTTTGCACTTTCTGCGGGTACTCAATCAGTACCTGACCTGAGTAATGTTTGTCGGCGGGCACATCGCTGGAAGAAAAGGAAAGCACGTGGTCGGCAGCAAACGATAGGCAAGCCTCATTCCCCAAAAACAACACAGCGACAGCTGAACGAGGAGAGCCCAGGTGGAATTGCAGCGAAATGGGAAGCGGCAGCAGCGGAGGCACCGGGAAGCGCTTAGTTGAGAAGGCCTGATGGAGCGAAGGTGGAGCTGCGGCAAGATGGTAAGCGGCGGGACTTGCCGGGCTGCAGAAGGCCAATAGAACGCAACACTGGCATAATATTGCTCTGCCGACGCCGCACATCCAAACAGATTTCTCTCGGATATGGGCGCACTCTTTCTTTGCGCTGCTACACTCCGTTTTCCTCAATTCTCGGGAGCCACTGGCTGTTTCATAACAACCGAAGCTTCCCCTCACTGACGGCATCGTCTCCTGCGAAGACCAACCTCTGCCTCCCTTTCGGCATAATTGCCGAACATGAAACTTTGGTACATGATGGAAAAAGTATTTGTCATTATGAAGTGGAAGGGTTCAGTATGAGGGGAGGGGATTTTTAGACTCCGACCAAACCCTGAGGTTCCAGGTACCTAAATGGGATGTAATTTGGGCCCATTAAATTGAATGGGTTCCTATTTCGACGCTTTGGGCCAAAACTTTACCTTTGAGGGAAGTGAAGAAGCCCGAAGCTCTGAACCCTAAACCCTAACGGCTGTCAAGGTACAACCCGGAGCAAAGCATCCACGAAGCCCTGTTCAGTGGCCTGCTCCTCGAATTGTGATGGGTTCCCCTCTTACTTGGCACTAGTAGGGAAAAAGGGAATATATTATCTGTGGATTAACTGTGGATCATATTCCCGTATTCGAATCCCTACTAAAAACCAGTAAACCTTAGCCACCGCCCCCTATACTACCCCCTTCTGGGTTCCCCCTTACTCAAGCTTGCTTATGGCTGGCTACGGCAAATTAATTAAGCTCAAGGCTAGCTTAGGGGGAAGCAGGGGGGGACAGTATATAGGGGAGTATTGGAACCCATGACATACAGTCGAGTATACGCGGGCACACCCAAAGGATCAAGGCATCCGAAAAATCAGCAGGTGCCGCTTTGGTGCATATTTCCAGGCCGTGTTGTTTGGGTAATGGCACTTGGGCACCTGGACCCCTTGGGGCGGAGTCTATAGTCAGGGTCATTCTCTAGGATGTGAGTGAGTGCCTGCTTGAGGGCCTGAGGGCTTTAAGTGGTAAAGGCTTTAGGGCAGCGGCTTGACTTGTTGCACGTACATTTAATGGACCACTATTAGTTCAGATTCTCCTGCCTACCCGGCTAGAACGTGAAATGCCTGCTTACCATCTTTTCTTGCTTCTAGCAAACCCTAAACCACTTGCCCTTCAGCTTTCAAGCTTGATAAGGCGAGCTGCGAATCCATGATTTGAAGCGTATGCCAAGTTTTGCATGGTCTCGAGGGCTTAGTGGCCCCTGTTGTTGTCTCATAAGGGTCCCTATACCAAGTCAAGGCTGGCACATCCTGCAAAGTTATGACTTTACTCGCAAGCTGAAAAAGGCGTAGGGGGTAGAGCTTCAAGGAAAATATCAGTGCAAATGCCGGGGATTACTTGTCTAGAACCTCGTAATTAAGCCTGAGCTGCCATGTTCCCATCTGCCAAACTAAACCCTAAACCCTATATCCTAGACCCAAAGCCCTATAAGCCCTACATTAGACAGAAATCTCCCTGAGCAACAAAGGTTCCCGACAGGGAGTAAGAAACAAATCCAGCGAAGGTTTACCCAAGGTGAACCCTCTGCAAACACAACACCCAGAGGGTCCAAGTACCCAATAATTGGGTACTTGGGATTTGGGTAATAGTAATTATATAGTATTGGTTTTGGGTAAGTATATGATTTTTAGGTACTTGGACCCTTAGGGTTACCCAATTCCGCGCCCCTCCGCCAGCACAACCCTAAAAACTACAGAAACACTTAGTCCTAAACTCTGAGTCCTGAGCCCTGAGTCCCCCCACCCAGTAGGGAAGTTCAAAATAATAGCAACAGTATCTGTAATTGAAGTTTAGGGTTTGGGGTTGTGAGTTTAAGGTCCCTAATCGCGCTAGAAAAATAGCAGCATCAGTATTACCTTTAGTACTGGTGATATCCTACACCTCGAACCCTAAGTAATCACCTCTCCGAACATTATTAGAACCCTTTCTCTCCCCCCCAACTCCCCCCCACCCCCGTTAAAAAAAAAAAAAAAAATAATGTTCCCAGTGCGGCATGCTATAATATATTGGAAATAGTTAACGTTAGGGAAGGGGAGCTTCAATACTAGGAGGAGGGTATTACCCCAAACACCAAACCCTACCTAGACTCCCAAGTACTCTCTACGGAACCCAGAACCCCCGAACGATGGCTATTTCAGGGCAGTTGGGCAGGTCTTTGCAATAGTAATGGCCCAACACCCAGGGCTAGGAGGCCCGAGCTTAACAAATCCTGAGGTTTAGGGTTTTAGGGTTTAGGGTTTAGTCTGGAACTGAGGGTCTTTCCAATCCTGCAAGCTGTTTTAGGGCTTATGGGGTTCACCACCACGAAGCAGGGGCCATCACTATGCCGATGTGGTGCGGTATAGGCAGAAACAGGGAACCCATAATCACCCAACACGTCCATGAACGCTAGCCCCACACCCTGCAATTAGGCCTGCAATTAGCCCCACCCCTTCCTCGAAGGAGGACCCCCCAACCTCCTCCCAGGGAGCCCAACACCCCCTTAATCAAGGAATATACCTTAAATCATATTAGATCCTAATCGTATTTAAGGTATACTCCTGATTTCAGTGGGAATGGGCCCTCTAGGCTAAGGGCAGAATGCAACCGCCTGGATCTTCGCATTGTATGCAATCTCGCGCGCGATGCCCTCCGGAGAGCCCTGTGAGTATCATGGGCTCTCCTACGGTTGCTAGGTTCCCCCTTAATTTAGGTTACTTAAGGATAATTAGTCCTGATTGAAATTAATGAAGGGGGGACCAAGGGGGGGTAGTATGGGGGGAGTAGTAGGGGAACCCATGACAGTATCAGGTTGTGTCTTACCAGGTTCTAGATCGGACTCAGGGTTAGGGCCCTAAACCCTAAACCCTAAACCCAAGTTAGGGCTTAACCCTACACCATTAACCCAAATCTGAATCCATCATCCTTTGGATGCATAAGCTTTATAGAGCCTAAGCCCTAGATATTGCATCCTGAACCCTAATACTTTGGGCCCCCACCCTGTAACAATACTATACCAGGGCTCATATTAAAGGCTATACAGAACTGTAACCCAGACCCCTGATTCATAAACCCCCTCCAAGTGAACGGGATTATGATAGGGATCCTAGTATTTAGGCCCCTAAAAGGAGGGGCTTTACTAATCATGGGTCTAAATTGTTGATACTCTTCAACCCTAAACCCTAACCCTAAACCCTAAACTACTGCGAGACCTAGCCTCTACTAACGTGCGGGGGAGACTCGAAGCTGAGGGTGAGCGCCTAAACCAACATGGAAGCTCACCCTAGATGGAGGGTCTCCCAAGATTAGGGGTACCTTTTTGGGGCCCATAGCAGGGATTATGAAATATTGGGGTCTATACTGGGGTCCCCTTATGTGGGGAAACCACCAAATCCTTTCTGGCAGGACAAAACTCCTTGAAAGGGGAGCTTGAGAGACTTGATGAGCCTTCACCCTGAAAAATTCTTCGCTCTAATCCTCACACGAAAATTATACCCCAACCCTCAACGCCGGGTTTTTTCAGCAAGCGCAGGGGGAGGGCTGCGAAAAACACTCGGCAGGGATGTGGACAGGCTCTCAAAATGGCCATTGAGGCGTTCGCGTACATGGAAGCTTCCAAAATTGGATGGGTCATTGTTTAGGGGTCCTGAAGGCTGGGAGTGTAGCTATATTGAGACATGTATAGGAGTAGCTTATGACGATGTTTTTAGACACCAGGACTTCCATACACATAAAGAGAAACACAGCGCACTACCTCCGCGGCAGATCAAACTTCAAAACATCCAGAAGCTTGCCTTTGGTTAGAACGGATCCTTATAGTAGTGCCTACATAACCCATTATAGTAGCTTCCATTTCCTTTTCCATTCCTTCATTTCCAGCTAACCAAAGGTAAGGAAGCTGGCCATTAAGGCTCTAGGGGCTAGAAGTTTGGATTTCGACGGCTGCAAACATGAAAAGTTGGAGGTTTGGGGCCGCTGGAAGATGGTTGGAGGAGAAGGTTGGAAAGTTGAAGGTTTAGGGCTTAGGGCTTAGGTTTAGGGCTTAGGCTTTGGGGTTTAGGGCTTTGGGTTTAGGGTTGGGGTTGGGGTTTGCAGCGTTGGAGCGTTGAGGGTTTGCGGGTTGGAGCCTCCAACCCTGGAATCTGGGCCGCCCACATATCTGGGAATTGACGCTGTCAGTCCTATTCTATGACATACTTATAGGGGTATGTAGGGGTTATAGGGTTATGTAGGGGCATATACAGGTTTATATAAAGGCAAACCCTAGACCATTCTAGACCCCAAACGATCATCGATGCCAAAATCCGCAGTAAGGCCTCCCAAGCAGGCCCGATGAGGTATATCGTACTTTCGGCGATGAGGCTGACAGCACCCCTGTCGAAGTACCGTGTGTCAAGCACCTCTGGCAGGGGTCTCTATTGGTTGTATGAAGTCAAGATCATGAACCCTAAGCCCCTAAACAATAAAGCAAGGGACACATTAAACAAAAACATGCGCACATACGTGTGTAGGTGTAAATGTGCATATACACATACAGATATAAGTATGTGGCTGTGCATATGTCTAAACACACATCTTTCAGAGAGATTGCTATGGTTTATGGCAGTATTCACGGAATTTTCAGGTCAAGATTTTCAGGTCAAGAAAGCCTAAACCCTAAAACATGTCTTCCGGGACTGCTTTAGCATGCATGCTTCACTGGTGCTTGTTGGGGGATCACGTGCGAGGGATACGAGGGGGAAATTTCTACACCACAAGCGCAATAGGTTTTGGGTTGAGGGTCTCCGGATCTACAAGAGGATCTAGATACTCTGAAGCCCCATCGGGATCAATTGCCTTTCCTAAGCACCAGTTACGTGGACATTCAAGGTCCAGGGTTTAGGGTCTAGGGTTCAGGGTGTAGGTGTGAGCAAGTCTTGGTTGAATCCAGTTGTCTGAAAACAGAATGCCCTGGAAGCTTAACCGTAGTTGCCCAGTTCCGTAAAGCCAAACACGTTTGCACAACTTCGTATTCAGAATAGCAGAATTATGGGAAGCCCAAAATTGTAGTGTGTGTACCTACTTAGCATCGGGATAATAAAGCTTGTATAAGGAGAATCGGAAGTAAGCCCTGCCCTCCCACCCTCCACAAACAAACATTGAAACTGATATGCTCCGCTGTCTGAGGGACAGTAGTCTTTTGTAGTGCAGTCTTTGTAGGAGCTGTTACCCTAAGGGTCCAAGTACCTAATAATCCTATACTTCCCCAAAACCTGTACTACAATTACTATTACCCAAATCCCAAGTACCTAATTATATGGTACATGGACCCTCTGGGTTAAGTCTGGGGGATGCACACCCCGAACTCTAAACTCTTGCTGTGCCTGACGTCCTAGGGATGCATTTTCAGCACACTGAATCCCAGGACCTTCCTTGTACCCTTAATTGGGGATATATGGTCCCTAATAGTGGGTACTTAGGCCCTAATAGAGGGTAGGAGGAGGGTCTAGGTCACAGAACGCCCTGACTTTAAATCATAAAACCTAAACCCTAAACCGAAAGCCACATTCTATCTACTTAAGACTATAGTCCATAGTAAACAATGAGGTTCCCTAAGGGCCCAAGGATCCAAAGGAATCAACTTTAGGGCTTCAGGGCCGAAATGCTGTAATCGGAATGGTAGTTGGGACCTCCAGCCCTCCTTGGACCTTGAGGGACATTCATGACATGAGTAGTGTTTTTTTGGTGGTTGAACCCAGAAAGACTATATAAAATACTATACCCCAAAAGGAGGATAAAAAATACTCTATATTGGGTACCAGAGTATCCCCAAATTAAATACTACTCACATGACTTCACTCCCTAAGCCCTTAACCCTAAACCACGTTTACTGCGGTCAGGCTTAGGTTCGCCCTAGGTTCTAGCATCTTTATCGTTTTTTTCTCTGGGTTTCTGGCGGCTTCAGGATCCGGACGGACTGGGTGCCGCAATTACCAACAGTTTTATATTAATGGGTTATACCTACAAATTCGGGGGTAACCGCGGTTTGGGGTTCCTGGATTCGGATCTGTAGGTAATTGGCGTTGCAGCTAGTTAGTGGATCCGCCTCAAAGTAGCTGGTACGGGGCCACCAAGTTACTAGAACATGCTGAAACCCTAAACCCTAGACCCTAAACCGTCTGTCTCTTTTGCAGAATCAGTACCAAGGGCACATACGAGGCTTCACTACAAGCACAGACTGGACCATACTTCAAGATCCAAACCCTAAACCCTAAACCCTACCTGGACCCCAAAAGTCTGTAGAATAATGGCCTTTATGGCTGTTAATATGGGTTTAGGGCTATTATTTTGCATACTTTTAGGGTCTAGGTAACCCTAAGCCACACGTCCTGCTGCAGTTGCAAGCCTCGAGCACCCCTTTCGGAATGCGCCGCTAGAAGTGGGCAATGCTAATCACTATGAATGAATCCCTAAACTCGATACCTGATTGGTTCTCAGTAGGGAATAAGGGTAACAAGGGAAGCTATTAAATAGATGTTATTATATAGGGATAATATTCCCCTATTCCCTACTAAGAGCCAGTAAGCTAATTATTACAGACAAGGGGCATGCGCGAGGGCCTTGAAGAGCCCTTCGTTTGCCATGACGTGCCGGTAGTCGTCCGAATAAGCCCTGCTTGGAAGGAGTCCGGGTTGCAACTTAGACTAGGCTAGGGGTAATATAGTGCGTAATATAAGGGGAAGATAAAGTCTAGTATAGGGATAGTGCAAAAGAAATTTGAAACAACTATTTAAGGGTATTAAGATCAATTACCATGATTTGGGTCTATAGTATCCAATAACGTTCCCTAAGGGCCCAAGGACCCAAATAATGGGATTTGAGGGCCCAAATACCAATGATATTTTGGTATTTGGGCCCAAAAACCCTCTTAGTTGGGTCCTTGGACCCTTGGGGTAAGGTTGCCTTATTTGAGTAACTTAATTTAAGTTCCTCAAAAGCAACCCAGGAGTGCCAGACCAAGGTCACGAGGACTTAGGATTTTCCGGCTGCAGGAAAACGTCAGGGGTACGTCTAGGGAGCTAAGAAGAACTATGCGTGCTTCTGCAAATAACTTGCATACAATGCAACCTAAGTCACGTGGGATCCCAAAAGTGCAGGTCCAACCCCCCATAGTCTAAACTCTTCATCGATGTCAGAGGCAGGTTTGGTGCTGCTGGGTCAACGTCCAAGGCTTCAGCTTCAGGTCCCGACCTTCATGTGAGCTATAGTCTACACCCCTGCTATCCCCCTTAATAAGCCCCATAGTATTCTCCTATGTAATCCCTATATAACTATTCTGTAAGGAGTTTCGACTATAGCTCATCTAGCGTCAGCTAAGAAACTTCTAACCCTTACTCCTGGAGAACCCATCGTGTAGCCAACTCCTAGTGACCTTCACGTGGGACATGGTGTTCCCATGGTGTGTGGTTCAGGGTTTAGAGCGAAACCCTAATTAAGGCCTATAACCCCAGTGCTAAGCCCTGAACCCTCCGGCAACCTGGTAATCCGTTTCAAGTACCTTCTCTAACCCCTTGGGATGTCACGAACCCCCGCAGGCTTAAGTCCGTTCAGAGAAAAGGTTTAGCAACCAATATCTTAACCGAGCCCCTGATCATAATCTGGATGGAGGACGTCCTTGTAGCTACTAGCTTTGCTGGGATGCGGAATGCTTGGACTTTTCCGAAAATTAGAGGTCCCCTTCGGGGGGTTCACATTCAGGTCTGTAGCATTTGGGGATCAATATCAGTGTCCCGCCATTTATGGAAACTACCACTCAGGGTGGTACAGAATTTCCTCCAAGAACAGTAAATTCTGCTGAGGTGCGTCAAGGCCTTGACCACCTGAAGACTCCTGGGTTTTGGCCCTAAACCCTAAACCCTATTCACATTCTTTGGAGCCCTGATGGAGATGAGAGTTTGAGCTGATTGTTAGCATGATAGATAATAAAGGGACTCTACTGGGAACCCCAAACCGGGAACCTCAAGAATATAGTAGGTATATAATAGGAATATACCTACCAGGGTCCTTATATTCCATTATATTCCTGCTGTATTCTTGGGGTTCCCTATTTGGGGTTCCCAGTAGAGTCCCTTTAGATAACAGAAATGTCAAAACATGTTCAGGAAGAGCAGGTTTGTGGGTCCAGGAGGACTTTGGGGACAGATGCCAAAGTTGCAACATCAGGAAGTGTTCATAAAGAGGGGCCCGAATACAGCGCCTAATATACCACAGTCATTACCGTACCGACCTCCAAATAAGACCTCCAAATTAGGGACCGCCCACTTTTTTGGAAACCCGCCCATATGAAGTTTATATAAGTTTATGGAGGGCTTGGTAGGTGCTAACCCCCAAACGACCAGAATGCTTGTAACACTTACCGACCTAGACCTCCCAAATGCCTGGCGTTTACACATATTGACTGCAGCGAAGGCCATAAGACCCTCCTAGCACGCTTGATTGGGTTATATGGCCCCTGATGGTGGGTACTGAAGCCTGACTAGAGGATAGTTGGAGGGTCGAGGTATGGGAGGTCTAGCTAGCTATCCACCTATGCTAAACGCCTCTCAGTAGCCATAGGAAGGTCAAGTGCTCAACACTTTAAACTAAAGAACCGGAATGCAATCTTGAACTCCTTGTGTTTCATCCTGTTCCTGACTTGCTTGCTGAGCCCACTGACTCCAAGGTCTAAGTTTTAAACCCTACATCGACCCTAAACCCTAAACCCTAAACCCTATACGGTTTTCAAAGCTCTCCAAAACCCTAAGGGTCCAAGGACTCAAATAATGGGGCTTTAGGGCCCAACTA
>CAJNIZ010043488.1:24559-56054 GCA_905231905.1 Symbiodinium pilosum
GGACCCTTAGGGTAGGGTTTAGGTTTTAGTGTTTAGGGCTTATAGGGGTTGTGGGTTTGGGGGGGTCGTGTTCTAGGCTCAAAGTTACACGCTCGGACTTTTATATGATCGAAATATGCAGGGATTTGTATAATCTTTTTGTCGTGATCAGGAATTAAGACACGACCGGCACCAAAATGAGAGGATTCAGCAATCACTTACTATGGTCTCCATGTCTCTTTGCGTGACTCTTGAAGATGACGAATGGCCTACCACTAAGGCAGCATCAACCTTTTGTTGACTCGGCTGTGGCGGGTTTGATGACGTGTGAAGACTTGGAGGCTACCCACACTTGGTAGGAGGCGTAGTAGCACAAACACATCCGGAACGAATCTCGCAGCAATCGGGACCGTTACAATGTATACATCTTGTGTTTCCTGGGAATGTCAACTTTCATCTACACGGCTGGAAGCTAAGCGCTGTACAAAGCTTTTGCTGGTGTGTGTCACAGCTCACTCTAAAAGCCACAGCCAACATAAACCAAGAGGCGCAATGTCCAGCGGGACAAAGCCTTCTTTCATAACAATGTCCTGGCAAAGGCTCTCAAACCCTAAGGGTCCAAGGACCCAAATAAAGGGGTTTTGGGGCCTCAATACCATTGATACTATAGTATTTGGGGCTTAAAACCCTATTTGGGTCCTTGGACCCTTAGGGAAAGGTTTGGGGCTTGGGGTCGCCACGACCATGACAATGTCCATGGCCACGAACATGATAGCCGCCACCGCCACCACCGCCAAAAGCCCGCCACCACCGCCACAACGCCCGCCACCACCGCCGCAACTCCTTGTGGGGCATGATTGTGCTCAGTCTCGGAAGAACTGCGTTGAGACGTAGTCATTGTTACAAGTACCAAATAAACACAGACCCAAACATGATATGTAAGAATTATAACATGACCCCCAGCTCTACAAGCGCAAGATCACATAACAGGTTTCTTCGGTGACTTTATAATGTCTCCGAAGCTTGCTACTGGGTCAGACTAAAACTCACAAAAACGCGCCTTGCCTGTGCTGTTTCGGAAGCTCCATTTCTGGTAGTCCTGCCCTTCCGCCAGCTACAAGGTCTAAGGCGGATGCAAGTGAAGCTTCAGCACTCTAGATCTTAACCTTGGGCTCCCAATGGCAGCAGCAATCCGTGTGTGCCGGAATCCTTGCGCAGTGCAGCGCCCTTAATTGGAACATGCGGCCTTCCGCCTGCGATAGCGTGCAGAGCAAAACGGGGTACGCTCTCAAATCAGGAGCCTGCTAGCACACCGAAACATCGTTGGGGTGCCTGCATGAAAACGTACCAGTCGTAACCGCAGACATACGTGATCATACGCGTTACATGCCGTCCTGGTTCCGCCAGGTGGTAGAAGAAAGCGCGTACAACGAGTGCTTCACAGGTTCATAAGCCCAGTCTGAATACCTGGGCCCAGGATAGTCCTATAATCCCCCTTTAAGTAGATGGAATATGGGGTATTTGGGGATCTTATTGAATACAATTTACAGAAAGCAACTTGAGGGGGACTACAGTCTGTACTTCCTGGCTAGTTTGGGTGATTGCGTGATGTCATTTCCTCCTTGTGTATAAGTTTAAAGAACACAAGAAACGTAGCACCAAGCAATCACCTACCCTAACAATAAAGCTCCCATCTCATGATAAAGAAGTTTCCCAACAGGCTAGACTAATGAAAATGTCCAACATGTTACTCGGATGAGGGGACCCTAAACCCTAAACCCTAAACCACTCATTTTTCGGGAGTGAAGTTTTTGGGCTTTCAGTTGTTCAGGCTCACGAGATGCTGGAGCGCCGCAATGCTCCACCCCTGCTACATGGAGCACTTTAACTCGTAGCGGTTAGATAGGGTTTATATGTAGGCTTTGGGTTTCCAAAGTGAGGCTTTGTTGTGGAAGTCCTTATAAGAAGTATTGTCATGCATTGGGGTCTATATGGTAGTTTCCCTAAAAAGGGGAACCCCAATATAGCCTTTAAAGGTACCCCGAATTTTTGGAAGCGCCCATATCTGTTGCCTTCCATGAATGCCCCCGAGTCCGAACGGGCTTCTGTCAATGGGTAAGGATAGACTAGGGTTCAGGGTTTAGGGTAGGATTCAGCTGCTTGGGATTTTCCCAAAATGGGGATATCCCTTTTGGGGGTCCCCTTAATAAGGATCATCGTATTTCGGAGTCTATATCATAGAGTCCCATTGTCTCGGGAAAATATCACCGAATGCCGGAGGGGTCAATGCAAGTTGCAGAGTGAACGTTGCGTGTATTGGGGGTTGCAGGCAGCCCCAAGTGTTGCAGCCTGAAAAAAACTAAACCCTAAAACTTGGATACTGCCCCCACTCAGTAACAGTTGGATAATAACTAACAACTATAGTATGTTTATATATATATAGCGCTTAATAGGACCCCCTATTATAGACCGTTACCCAACCTAAAACCCAGGTTTAGGCTTTGCGGTTTATAGGCCGAGCTCGCACAACCGGCTCAAACTTGGAGATCGTCCTCTCAACGTAGAGTTCCATGGCTCGCTGGAGCGCTACGGAACTCACAATTATTGGGTCTTTACGCTATAGAACGAAAGGACACAACCTTCACCTAAGACTTGTACAAAGTAGGGCTTCCAAGCTGGGAACTAGTAATGTTGTTGGGGGTAGTACCTCACTATATGAGCTATAGTCTTAACACCTAGTATCCCGGTAAAGTCCGTATGATGCTCCCCTATTCAGCTCATTTAGGTACTTTGGATCCTTTGGGAAGGTAGGTTCCCCAGGGTCCAGGCAAGGCTTTAAGGCACCATTGCTTTGTGAAACAGGTTTTAGGGTTTAGGGTTAGTGTTTAGGGTTTAGGGACCTCAACATTCCTATATGGTAGGTTCCCAAATGAAGGGGTCCCCAATATAGACCCAAAAAATATTGAAGTCCTTATTATGGGGACCCCCAATAAGGTACCCCTAATTTTGGGAAATCCCCATATAGGGTTTGGGGTTTAGGGTTTCATCCCTGCATATTCCCTCTACAGCCCCCATGTACCCCCACTCCCATCCCCAGAAACCTCTCTCAAGGAGCGACCCTAGAGCCCCAACCCTATCTGGAAGTTCATGGGAGGTTTAGGGTTTAGGGTTAAGGGTTAGGGTTTGGGGTTTCTGGGATATATTGCGCCCTTACCTTAGGAGGACCCACCTTCCTGTAGTATGGGAATACAAGAGACACCTCCCTAATCCTTATTATCCCTTATAGTCACCCTGACTCGGTGGGGTCCCCCAACCCCACTGATCACCAAACTAACATGGAACCTGACAAAGTGCCCGTTGTACATAGACTTCAAGCCTTTCAAAAAGGCCGGTCAAAAGTTCCAGCTTAGTTTAGGGAGGATACGCCCAAGTATAGACCCCAATATGTTCAGCTAATCTTTACTATGCGGACCCCCAAAGAAACGCACCCCTGACTTTGGGAAACTCCCAAATGCGTGTAAACAACCATGGTTACCTACGTAAGGCCAGGTAGGAGAGGTCGAAGTCCCATGAGGCACCTAGTGGGGCTTTCAAACTTACTAAGGGATCCTCAAAATCAAGGCCTAAAACCTGCAAACTCTAAGCTTGATGGATCTGGGCCCCTAAGCTCCCAAACAAGTACCTGTTCTCAAGGACACCCAAGTAACTGCTACCCGGGAGCTTCCCGTGAAAGTTGTTCCGCATATTCTGGACCAGCCCCTCCGGCACGCCCAGCTCCCTGTGCCAGATACAGTAAGATCTAAGAAGTTTAGGGTTTAGGGTTAGGGCTTAGGGTGTATATAGGGGCATATAGGGATATATGAGAATATATAGGGTGTAGGGTCCAAGTACCCAATAATTAGGTATTAGGGTTTGGGGTAATAGTAATTTTAGTACAGGTTTTGGGTAAGTATATGATTATTGGGTACTCGGACCCTTAGGGTAAGATCTCAGAAGTTTCGGGTTTAGGGTTAGGGTTACGGGTTTCGGAGTCTAGGATCAAGAGTTTGGGGATGGCCCTACCTGGGCACTGTACTTCAGGCCCCACCACCACAAACGCATGGTGACCACAAGGGATACTGTTTAGGGTTTAGGGTTTAGGGTATATGACAATCATGCAGGAGCCCTGTAGTTTCCTACACTGTAACGTAGATAGCCATGTTTTTGCGAGGGGGGCTAACTCATCTCTTCATCATAGCTTCTAGACCATGAACTAGAGGCAAGGCACCATTAAACAACAAGGTGTTGAAGGTTTGGGGAGCAGGGTTTAGGGCTTGAGGCGTAGAAGTCATTTTCTTGGTCATGAGGTACTGGGATTCATAGGGTATAGTCCCCCTGAAGTAGATAGAATATGGGGTATGTGGGGATCTTGTTGTAATAAACCCGAAGCCATATTCTATCTACTTAAGGAGGACTATAGGATCTTAAGCAATCAAGCTTGTCATCGGGCCTTCATGGAATAAACCTGCGGGAAGGATCGGCTGCAAGGTCTGAAGAGTAGGTGTTTCCATAGGTAATGACATAATGTCACATAAGCTAGAGTCTAAACTCCTAGTATCCCCCTTAGTAGCCCTATATTACTCCCCGATATAGTCCCCTATATATTATTACCACCTTTAAGGAGTTTAGACGCTAAACCCTGTGAATAACCCCTTTAAGGAGTTTAGACTATAGCTGATCTGTTTCAGCGAGGCTTTACGAAAACCATGGTAGGAATAACTCTCGCTAAAGCGTGATTAACAAGAAGTTGTATTTCGGAATGCGTTTAGTGTTTAGGGTTTAGGCTCTCGGGTTTCGGAATAGTGTTGTCCCAACATTCACAATGAGGCTTGGCAATAGTGATTGTCTCGGATTCTTCCGGGCGGTTCATGGTCGTCGGCTCGCGAACCCTCAAGGCCAACATAGCAGGGATTCCGTGGCTTTAGGGTTTAGGTCTAAACCCGAAACCCCGAAACCCTAAACCCCTAACCTCCTAAACCCTAAGCCCTAAACCCTAAACCCGAAACCCCTACACCCTAAACCAAGTTTGGCATGCTTTGGTGGAATGACGGGCGTAGATTGGTGCGCCATCTCCCTGCTCGTAGCATCCAAGAAATCTCTAGGTCTGGTTTGGCGTGGAAGGTCATTACAGTATAGTATAGTATAATAACTTATAATATCTTATAGTACATTATAGTATATCATAATATAGCTCATATGTGATGTGTGGGCTGGCGGGGACCCCAAAGTGAATGGATCGCGTTGGTATTTCTGGAAGGTTCATGAAGTCACACAATTAAGG
This sequence comes from Symbiodinium pilosum, assembly GCA_905231905.1. Lineage (NCBI taxonomy): Eukaryota > Dinophyceae > Suessiales > Symbiodiniaceae > Symbiodinium > Symbiodinium pilosum. Next base: position 29,859 of record CAJNIZ010043488.1, read on the forward strand.
GTTTAGGGGTTTAGGGTTCGGTCTTAGGGGGGGGTGTGGAACAGGAAAGGACTCCATGATCCATACCGTACATATCGGCATATGGCAAAGGTATCTTGATTTAACAAGTGTTGTTTTTTTTGTCAGAGAAAATATTCTCGGATCCTTGCCATAAAGATACAATCCAAAGAAGAGGTAATACACCGCTTGAACTACAGTGAGTTTAACCGAGATACGTACTGGACATGGGTTCCCTTTTAGGGAATTCATATGTCAAGGATTTTGCAATTTGTTTTTGAACATCTTACATTGGCAGTAGCTCCGGTCTAGGTACTGCTCTGACCTTTTGCCGCTCGGAGAAAGCATTATGAAACAGTGGCAGTCTTTGCAGCGAGGTCCCGCCGCAAGGCTACATGATATGAGCAGAAGGGGGTTAGGGTCTAGGGTTTGGGGGTTTCAGGGTTTAGGGTTTTAAGGTGATACGAACCATAATCTAAACTCCTACATAAGTATCCCTCTTAATAACCCCTATAATACTCCCCTGGGTAATCCCCTTCATCGCCCCCTGTAAGGCAGGAGTTTGACTATAGGTGATATGAGCAGAAGGGGTCCTTTCGCAGTACCTTGAGAAGGCAACTGGCCACAATACAACGTATATCCAAACCAGCGCATTCAAATTCATATCCCCCTGCCTCAATTGGCACAGTATTCTTTTAGTATCCCGTAGCGTTTGGCACGGGACTTACAAGCATGCTACAACATCTGATTATGCACTGTTGAGGGCTCCGACCTCTATGGCCCTGCTAGACCACATCTCAGAATGCCAAGTATGCAGGAAATTTTCCTGGCAATCCTATAAGTACTGACAACTCACGCAGTCATCAGGCTTCGTCGCACCTTCCAATCGCACGGTTCTCGTCGACATAGTCCATGAAACAGCCAATAGCGCCACCTGCAAAGAGGGTTTCATATCAGGGGTTTCAGCGGTCACGTGTGCTCTGCGCTTTACTGTTCTGGGGCACGCTGTACGTTTCCTTCTGCACTCGTTCCAGGAATTCGAGAACCGTTCCTTGCAACTGTACGTTGGGCCAAGCACGCCTGATGAGAAGGTCCACCTTCCAAAAAGTTGCCTAGACCTTACAACTACCCTCTATCCAGGCCTAAGTCCCCACTATTAGGGCCATATGAGCCATAGTTTACGTCTACACTCCTAGGTTCCCCCTCATAGCTCTTATAACCACAAATTGAGGGTAATATGGGGATCCTGGTGCATGACCAAAAAGGAATCTCAGCAAACCAGCAGACTTATACCCCAAATCAAAACCGGCTGCCTAGTACCACGGGTCTACGGTTTATGTGTAGTTCCTTTTTGGGTTTGTTATGATTTTTTGGTAAGGAATTATAATGCGCTACCCAAAACGGAACTACACAGGAGGGTCTGCGTGGGCTACACCCCAAACTCTGAAGCCTAAACCCTAGGTTTAGGGTTTAGGCCCAGCTGCTTGAGGACAATAATGCAGACTGGGTAGCCAACGTTCGTTTCAAAAAATAGCACAATCCCAACTGAGGAGCGTGATCTTCTGTTCTGGTCAAAGCGAAATGTCCCCCTCCCAAAGGCTCCTAAGTAGTTTAAGGGTTTAGGGTTTTAAGGGTTTAGGGTTTTAGGGTGTAGGGTTAATATCCGGGGTACTAACCCAAACCATACCACAGATTCCTAGCATAGAAACCTGACTTTGTACAATAGAGAAACTTAGGACCCTCTGAGGCTTGGGGAAAATTGAAGACCTCCTGACAAGCCCTGGACTTGTGGGATTTAAGGTTCAGGGCTTCGGGTTTTTGGTTTGAATTCCCGCACCACTGGTCCCAATTCCCTAATATTAGCAATGTCCACCCCCCTAGTTTTGCACATACCCAATGTGATGTACCGTAATATATACATGGAATATCTAGCATTGGGGTGGGTGAGGGTGTAGTTTTTTCATATGGGGGCTTCATCAGGACCCTAGACCTTGGACCCCCCCTTGGAGCCCCCCCCTCAGTGCTCCCGCGCAGGACCCTTTAGCCTAAAGCGGTCACGTCCGGGTCGTCCATGTGTGTTGAATAGAAGCCCCACGAGTAATTCCTTGCGATTGCGGCTTTGAGGTTCAAGGGGTTTGGTAGAGATATGAAGGCTCGTTGGTCTGTTTTGTCCGAAATGGAAATTTCTCCAAGTCAGGGGCAGCTGAATTATCATGAGTCGCAGCATCTTGGCAAGCAACACCATTGAAAGCACAGCCCGTCAGCCGTCTTGCCTTGCAAGTCCCTATGCAGAGCAAGATGTCGATATGTTTCAAGCAATAACTGCCGTCAGCGGCTTTCTGCACACCAGAATACACCAAGGGACACTAGGGATATCTAGACATTATCAGGAGACTATGGGAGTCCCAATCAAGGACTGAACCTGTCTCATGTTCAGAATTTGACAGACACTTCTCACTGCAACAACCAGCACCAGCACCAACTCCTTCTCCTCTTGCTGGATTTATAGCGTTCTCATCTTGCTTCTAGTTTAATCTTCTATTATGGTTCGCAGCAACTAAATTCATGCCGTTACCTTTACCTTCCACTGTATGATAGCTGCACTCTTTGCAGAGACCTGCCATCCTGCTCTTGCATACAGAATCTCTTGCATACAGAAGTTTGAAACATTGAACCTTAAACCTCATATCCCCATCCCCGCTCCCACTACTAGAATTACCATTATGCCTTGTGCTGACTTTTGGTGGGTAGGTGGATCACCTAACCTGAGCCCCGGGTATGAGGGCTCTGGAAGCTTCTGAAGCCAGCCCTGATAAGACAGCTAGTGCACGCATAGGACCTAGGATTGATACCTGTGAAAACTACACCCCAATCCTGAAGTCTAAAGTTGCGCAAAACACTCATGAGAGTCTCAGACCCCAACTGCAAATCATCGTGCGGGCCCCCTTGAGCCCTTTCATACACTGACCCTGGACACAAACCCAAAGCGAAAGCCGGAAAACGATAAACCCAAAAGCCTTAACCTCAACACCACCAAAGGTCAACTTCGAACCAGTCAAGGATCAATCCGCCAAGCGCTCCCGCTCTCAAGCCATTGTCACGGTTGAAGAGGATAACCTGGATTCTTATTGGGGTACTATTAAAAATTGTCATCTTTAAATCAATACTGGGGCCCAGGTATACACAAAAATGTAAATTTTTTCTTCAACAAGACGACAGTAACTCCGCTCATTGCAGTGATGCAGTCGATCTGCGGCTGTGGGCTTGGAGGTCCAGGCCGAGCCATTTGGGTAGTTTACACAAAACGCGGGACACCGAATTTAGGGTTCAGGGTTTAGCGTTTAGCGTTTAGGGTTTGGGGTTTAGGGCTTAGGGTTTAGGGTTTAAGGCTTTTTGGGATCCCCAGACAGGGGCCCCCGATTTGGGAAGTGCGCATTTAAACAAACCATGACTAAGGACCTGTGAGAAACGTTTTTGGTGGTTAAACCCAGTAAGATTCTATTCCTTGTATAACATACTATACCCCAAAAGGAGGATATAATCTTACTCTATATTGGGTACCATAGTATCCCCAAATAAAATACTACACAAATAACCCCCATATAATCCCAGTTTCCATTTCATTTTCCATTGTCTTTTCCATTTGATTCTCCATTATAGGGACCTAAACCCTAAAGCCCACCATAGTATCCCCAAATAAAATACTACTCACATCCTATAACCCTAACCCCTCATCCTTAAACCCTAAACCCTAAATAGTAGTTTCCATTTTCTTTTCTTATAACCCCAATATTATACCCCTAAACCCTTTAGCAAACCATGATCTGATAAGCCTCCAGAAGGGCCCCTGAATTCCCCTCATGGAGGCCGCCTCGAGGCTTTGTTCAGGGAAGGATGGAAATTTCAATTTAGGGTTTAGGGTTTAGGGTTGAGGGTTTAGGGTTTAGGGTGGGAAGGAGGCAAACTCTAAATTTGGGGTACTAATTGGTGGCGATGTGTTGAACTCTGCAAGTATAGCTACCTGGAGGATGTAAAGACAAATCACATGCCTAGAGAGTCCAAATACCCAAGAATCAGGCACCTGAGATTAGTGTAATATTTGCTATAGTACTGGTTTGGGGGGGTAATATGATTATTGGGTAGTGGGATCCTGAATCCTTGGGGACCTGTGCCGAATTATTCCTATTCAACGGGCTAACTCACATTGTATTACTGGCTGTGTATCACCTTTGTATTCTAAGGTCATCCAAGCTGGCTTGCATTCCTCCACAGCCTAGGAAACTGAATACAAGGTTCCTGATATTGGTGGTTGTCAAAATTACGGTCCCTTTTTGGATCCCTATTATAATACGGCACCTAATATTTCGGGTACCCAAAAAAGGGACCACAATTTTGACAACCACCCATATTAGTAGGTTTTCTTTTGTAGGGATTGTATGGCAGTTTCCGACAACAGGGGGACCTAAACCCTAAACCCTAAACCCTTGTTGTACCCCCATGTAGAAACCTCCCCTCATGGTCCATGTAGCTCTCGCATGGCATACCCAAAGCGCCGATTCGAATTGCTGAGGCCCATCCGTAAACCCGAAACACCAATTCCTTACCCCTAAACTCCCACGCGAAATCGCGGTGATTAGGGTCCCTGGTATACCCTAACATCTAAGCCCTGTACCCTCAACCCTCAACCCTAGACAGTAAACCCTAAACAGTAAACCCTAAACACTAAATCCTAAACACTAAACACTAAACAATAAACCAAAAATCCTTAAACCGCCCCTAAACTCCAAACCCCAAAGCAGTGACCGGCCATCAGCTGTTTGTCATCCGGGAAGGCACGCATAGCCGCAGCAGTCTGGGGAAGGGGCTTGTTAGGGTTTAGGGGTTTAGGGTTAGGACTTTCGTGGCAGTGGGGGAGCTAGGGCTTCATAGAATTGATTCTGGCTGAGGGGTTGAGGGTCTACTTAAACCCCAAAAGTATGTAAAATAATAGCCCTAAACCCACAACAACAGCCATAAAGGCCATTATTTTTACATGTTCTTGGGGTCCAGGTAGGGCTCATAGGCTTGGGAGCTCAAGGTTCAGGCCTCATGGTTGAGATGCTCGAAATGCATCCGGGGTCTTTGGTGAATTGGGTTGTGACCCTAAACCCTAAACCCTAAACCCTACCGCGGGTTTTCGAAAAGGGGCACAAGGTCATGGAGAAGGTGATCATCTGGTTTCCAGGTTGCTAGAGGCGGGTGCCAAGTGGAGGTGCTAGACTTTTCTGAACGGTTCTTCAAGCAGTACTACAATAGTGCGTGAAGGTTTCTGTTCATTCCAAACCTTGGAGTAGTTCTGAATGGTTCCCAACCTCACAGTTGACATGCTTACATGTGCTTAGCACCTCTCAAGCATTGTCAAAGCCTGGTCATGCTTTGCCAAGCAACCTTGAAGAGGAGGGGGGTTCAAGGGGGGAGGTCCCTCCCCCCTCAGAAGTGCGCTGCATGCGGCCTCTGCCAAGCCAGGCCTATGAGACGTACAGTAATCACCTTCTTCCCGCCCCCTTATATTAAACTCCCCACAGCCTCCCAAAGATAAATATTCCAAATAGATTATAGTAACTTAATATACCATAATGGGCAGGTTGAATATTAGGAAGGTGTGTGGGAGGGTTAATATTACAGTCAGTGGATTAGCAAGGCGGAAAAACTGAAGAGGCATCACCACCTAAAAGCCCTTGCGCTTGAACACGCTACTCCCTCCCCTTCTGTACTGTGAGTTGCACTGCGCCCCAGTAACAACGAATGCTTCCAACATAAGCCGGGGCTATTATGAGGGTGTACTTGGGCCCTGAACCCTTAACCCAGAATCCGATCCAAACCTAAATCTCAAAGTATAAACTTGGGGGCACACTTTGGAATTTAGAGCTGCAAGGCAAAACATTGCGGTGCTGTCTTCGGGCGGAAAAAGTTCGTAAGCAGAAGCCCTAAACCTCACACCTTGAATCCGTAGACCTTCAACCCTGAACCCTGAACCCTAAACCTTGAGCCCTAAACCCTAAATCCTGAAACTTTAACCCCATAACCAGAACCCCAGACTTTACCCCTTGACTCTAAACCCAGAACCCTAAAAACTCTAACCCTAAACCCTACACCCCTGAGGAGACTAGTTCTTTGGTCTCCAAGTATCCCAATACTTAAATATTGGGGCTCCAGGACCCCCACCCTGAACCCTAAAATTCTAGACCCTAAAATCCTAAACCCTAGAAACACCCTAAACCCTAAACCTTTGCCTTTGCAGCCAAGCTTCCGCCTCGAGAGCGCCGGCCGCAGCCCAGGCGTCCTGGACTCCAGGCTTGGGGCTCTCGGATTTATGTACCCGGACGACCTAGGATTTTGGGGTTTAGGGTTTAGGATTTAGGGGTTTAGGGTAAAGGGTGTAAGATTTAGGGTTTAGGATCTAGGGTTTACAGCGTCCATGTTTATGTGCCTGGACACTCCTTGTACCCTCAATTTGGGGTTATATGGCCCGTAATCGCGGGTACTTAAGCCTGAATAGAAGGTGAGGGTAGGTCTGGGTAGGTATGACACCTACGGTGACATTTTCGAAATAGTCCCATATAACCCCCTTTGAAAGAACTTAGATTGTGGTTTATGTAGTCATGATACAGGGATGGGTATAGGGTTTAGGGTTCAAGGTTCGGAGTTTAGACTTGAAGGTTTAGGGCTGAGGGCTGTGATCTAGGGATCTGCACAGATATATACACAGGGCTTAGAGGAGATATGAAGATTACGTTGGGGACATACATGGGATGTATAGGTCTAAGGTTCAGGAGATACTAGCAGAAAATAACGGAGAAGCAACAAGAAAACTGAACAGGGCATGGAAAAGGAAGCTCGGTTTCTGTAGGGAGCTTAGGGTTGTTATGCAGGGGCCTAAATAATCACCACTACCAGCTGGAAGTCTATTTGAGGTACTGTCTAAACTCCTGGTATCCCCCTTGCTAACCCCTTTAGTAGTCCCCTATATAATCCCGTATATAACCCCCCCTTTAAGGAGTTTAGACTATAGCTTCTTTGAGGTACCCCTTCCAGCATAACTAGACAAACAACCTAGGACCGTACAGTTGGTCATCCTCTAGGCCCCGACATTACAGGGTTTGGCTTTCAGGTTTTTCAGGTTTGTACCCCAGAGGGTCCAAGTACCCAATAACTAGGTCCCTTTAAAGGGGAGCTATAGGGGATGTAGGGATATATAGGCTTTAGGGTTTAGGGTCCAAGTACCCCATAATTAGGTACTTGGGTTTTGGGTAATAGTGATTATAATATAGGTTTTGGGTGAGTATATGATTATTGGGTACTTGGACCCTTAGGGTACCCTAAACCCTAAACCCTGACAGAATTTGGGGTATCTGGTTAAAGGTTCATACGGCATTGGGTCTGCGAAGTAGGGGCTGCAGCGCCTACGCAAGTACACTTGCAACTTGCCCAGAGGGTCCAGGTACCCAATAATTAGGTACTTGCGTTTTGGGTAATAGGAATGATGGTGCAGGTGTTGGGTTTATGAATTTTAGGTACTTGGACCCTTAGGGTTGTGGCAAAGGCGATGAAGACTGGAATTTGAGTTCAGGAGCTAGACACTAATTCTCGGATTTTCGTTATCAGGACCACAGACCCTAACCCTAAACAACAGCCCATGATTCTGAGCCAAATCCAGGGGTCTTTGACAGTAGCTGATGATGGCAGGCCAAAACCCTGGACCCCAACATCTCCGGGAAAACCCATTTGAGCCAGTAGTACATACTTATGTAAGATGTCTTTGAGAAAATTTTCTGGTCCAGCTCAAAACTTGTTATCTGATTTCTGTGGTCGTTGTGTGGAGTGTAGCTTCTCCATCTCCCTTTGCCTCGCTGGGAAGGAATAGCTAAATCTGTTGCCGGGCCCAGTTGGATGATAGCTGTGGGTTTGGCCAAGACTTCGAACCCTAAACCCTAATCCCAAAACCCTAAACCCTAATCCCAAAACCCTAAACCCTAAACCTTGAACCCTAAACCCGTAACCAACACCTTTTTGGGCTTCAAAGGTGGCAAAGTGAAGATGTCATCTCGGGTCAGTCTGGAGTTTCCGATGACCGCGTGTGAACATTGGATGTGCTTAACTCTTCTCCCAGAGGGTCCAAGTACCCAATAACTAGGTCCCTTTAAAGGGGATATATAGGGGTATGTAGGGATATAAAGGGTTTAGGGTACTTGGGTTTTGGGTAATAGTAATCATAGTATAGGTTTTGGGGGAGTATATGATTATTGGGTACTTGGACCCTTAGGGTGTTCCTTCAAGATTGGAATGCTTCTCCTAGGCTGGCTCCAACAAAAAGCAGGATTTTGAGAAGCTCCCCATTTGCTCCCGTCTTGCTCTAGATGCCGAGTGAGAGCACCCAAACTGGCTCCACATTGGGATGCTAGTGAAGGAAAAATTACTTCGATACAAGCAATGGTCAGCCGGGACACAGGGAAAGCTCCAGGATCGGGGCTTACGAAAGAACGGTAATCCCGCTACAAGTCCTACACACTGTGCCGGTTGTCCCGCATCTTATCCACTTGAGGCTAGTAACGCACACACTCCACCCTTGTGCACTGTTGTTGCTACTCGTGTCTGAGTGTCTGCCACACATTTAACTTGGATTGCATTCCCTACTCTTGCTACACGCCATGCATACACCCCTGACTCCTAGCCTCGAAACAAAGCGGGGGTCTTGAGCGGCCTAGGGTTTAAGGAGGGTACAAGAAGTCGCCTCGTTGATGATAAGCATCTATGTCGAGAAGCTCCCACCCCAAAGAAATGTGGACCCTAAATCAGCTTAGGGTTTAGAGTTCCCTTCTAGGGGCGTCCTGGTTTTCCTTGCTGCTACTCTGCGTGCATGCCTCCCTTGGCACAGGGCTCAACGTGTAGAAGCTAGTACAGGAGGCCTTGTTCAGGGTTTTCCAGTTTTGGGGGCTTCCCAAAATTGAGGGTACCTTCTTGGAGGGTCATTATTTGGGGTGTATATTGGGGGTCCCTCATCTAGGGAAACTGCTGCTTATTTCCCCTGAGACGGAACCCCATGTACGTCAAGTGAAGAGGACGGCAATCTTCGCAAGACCCTGTTTAGACTTGGGCGTGGCGTGGTTTGTTTGAGTGGAAAACAGGGTTCTGGGCTCAGAGCGCCAGAAGTCGTCCCTCTTGCGCAAGAGCGATGAACATCAGGATATAATCCCTCTTAAGTAGATAGAATGTGGGGCATACGGGGACATTGAAACGGTTTTGGGAATTCCACGTTCTATCAACCCAATGGGGACTGTAACTCCAACAGTTGTCCCGGCCTTAGTTGCAAGTACCCTGTGGCACCTCTACCGTGACAAGCAGCAATTCGCGCTTCACTACCTGCTACGGCAATGAGAACAAATCAAACAGCGTGCTCAAAGACATTTCCATTACAACCCTACCCCCAAATCTGATCCACGCACAGCCGTTGAAAAGCAGCCCATGCGCTCAAGGAAGTAGAACCCTGAACAAAAATCGACCACGCACACTCCTAAACCAGCACACTCTAACAAATTCTGGATCAGACCTTGACTTTCCGGATTGCACTGGTGACCTGGGGACCTTTGATGATTGTTATGGCGACTGCAAACATCTGAAGCTCAGATACGGGGTACATACTGGGCGACAATGCTGTGAAAAGAGCGACAGTGGGCACATGAGCGCTTCAATCCAACATTGGACATGAACCCGATGCCACCAATGCTAAATCAGCCAACCATGCCCAAGCACACAAGATGGCAGGCGTTGAGCAGGTCTTGTTTTTGCCTGACAAAAGGTTAGGTTTACAGCGCCCTTGCAGGAACTCGGGCACAAATTCAGCACTTGCAAAGTGAGAAGGTCGCGTTCTAGAGTTTAGGGCTTAGAGAGAAGAACTACTACGCCAGCACTAACACAAACAATTCCAGCTGAGAGAGATTGCAATTTGAGTTGCGATTTTTTGGTGGCTAAACCATTCCTTAGATACAAAAAAAAACCAAAACATAATATCCACAAATATTATGCTACTCATTTGGGCTTGCCAGGCCTGAGAAGTGGTCAGCCGAGGGCTTGAGTGCTGTACCCCTATTGCTGTGAGTGTTGGAAGCCCCGGTTTAGGGTTTAGGGTTTAGGGTGAGTGTTGGAAGCCCCGAAACCCTAGACCCTAAGACTTAAACTTAAACTCTAAGCGTCTAATTGAAGAAACTTCAGGAGCAACTCTAGGGGGAACCCTTCAAGGGAAAAACCTTCAACCCGAAATCGTAGCTTCCATTTTATTTTCCATTATCCCTATATAACCCCTATATTACCCCTATATTCCCTAATTTAGGAGTATATCCCCTAAACACAAAACCTTACAGTATATCTGCGGAACTCTTCAGCTTGCAAGCTGTTGTGCACTTTCTCAAAAGGCGTGAGAGCCACGGGATGCCAGGGAGTAAGAGGCCTATGTTTAGGGTTGAGGGGGTTAGGGTTTAGGGTTTTCGGTTTAGGGTTTAGAGTTTACAGGTTTAAGGGTTGAGGGGATATGCTCCATATTAGGGAATATAGGGGTATGATATAAGGGTTATCTAGGGATAATGGAAAACAAAATGGAAGTTACTATTTAGGGTTTAGGGTCCCTGATTGGGCATGATATGCCGGACATTTTGAGAAACCCGCAAAAAAACTAATCCCTAAAAGTCCTAGAGCATCTTGAAGAGACTATCTATGGCGTGCAAAAACCCTTGAGTATGTCACGCAACAGGGTGCCCTCAGAGACCCTAGGAATGTGGTCGGATTCTCTATCGTCCAAGGAAATTTTAGGAACGCCCAAGAAAAACGCAAGACTTCAATGCTAGACTTACTATGATTGTCAGGCGTCGCCCACATCCCAGAACCATCAGGATACTAGCCTACAAGCTTCTGCAGACCCTAACCCCCCCAAACCCTAAATCCTAAGCCTACCCCCTAAGAGATTCTACGATGCATTTACAGCGAAGTTCTGCCTGTTCCTCCCATTGTCTTTGCTTCTTTGGGGGTAGATGCCTGATCATCCACTTCCACAAACAATGGCCCCTCTTTGGGAGCCCCTAGGAAGAAGACTTGCTTGCAAGGGAGGGGCTTGGCTAAGAACTCTGCCGAGGTGAGATTCTCCACACGATGAACACATGCTCCCCATACACTATAGTATTACTGGACCACAGCAACATTCATCACTCGGCGGTTAGGGGTTCAATCATCAGATCAAAGTGGTGCACCTCTCTAAATTGGGGTTGCTGTTCAGGAACTTAAACTAAGCTGAGGAAAACCATTTTTCGTTATATACCCATAGTATGGTAACTGATTGATGCATATTGTAACTTCCTTAACGGCAACCCAGTAAATTGCAGGAGTAATCAGCGTTGAATGCACCTTCCGGGATGAGCTTACAACCTGATACAACAAAATGGAAGAGCAACGCAAACACAAAAGTAGACACCATCTGTCAGGGACTTGTGCAACTCATTCCAGCGCAAACCCTTCATCATATCAGACCATGTAAAAATCTGAAACCCTAAACCTCACACCTGAAATCCTGAAGTGTTTTCGAAAGTTGCGCTATAGAATGCCGTCCCGGCAACGCCACAAAACTCACGCAATCTGTACCCGTAGAACCCCTAAAGTGCCTAGTTCGATGAAATCCTAAACCTTACCAAAGCAAAAACTCCGTAACAGGGAATCCCATCCATATAGGAAAGCCCTGACCATACACCCTAAACTCGACTAAAACACACCAGCTCGCTGATAAACTCAGAGGATTTTGATAACCCCAACCATCAAACTGACAGCTCTACAACCATCACATGACTACAAAAGGCCCTCAAATTGCGGATATTCGGACCCATTGTTGTGATGTGATAGTTGTCAGAATGGGGTTACCAGAAACCTCTGATTACAGCCACCCACAGCTTAGAGGCAGCTATCCTCGCAATTCTCCGGTATACCTTGGGTACTGCCCCCACTCACTAACAGTTGGCTAATAACTATAATACAGTTATATATACCCCTTAGTAGGACCCCTAATATAGACTGTTACTGGATGGGCAGTACCCAAGGTATACCTCATGAAGCTGTAGGTAGTTCGGCTTAGAGATGGCAAGAGGTCAGCCTGAACCTGAATAAGGTTTAGGGTTTAGGGTTTAGGGTATGCATTATCCGAACCTGGACCCGCAAAGGGTTCAGGGTTTAGGGTGTAAGTCAAGTCAAAGAACGGCCCAAACCCCTCAAGATTGCAAACGCAATTCTTACTCAACAAAGCTAAACCCTCCAATTATCCTCTCTTCAAGCCTAAGTAGTTGTGATTAGGGGCTTTATGCAAATAAAGGTACTAGAAGGGGTCCTGGTACTTCGGGATTGCAAGTCTATTCCCAAAACCCTATAAAACCTAAACCCTGAAGCCTAAACCCTATAAACCCATAGACTACTGGCCCGAGCTGCGCAGTGGGCCCGACTTCAAGCGACACCGCGCCCAAACCACCAGCGTATTCTGAGGCCGGCTTAGGGTTTAGGGTTTAGGGTTGTTTGCGGCTCAGAGTTTCGGGTTTACCCAAAAACTCCTATGTAGTTCCCTTGGAAAGTTGTTATGATTTTTTGGGTATGGGATTATAATATGGTACCCCAACAAGGAACTGCATAGAACGGTCTGGGTAGTGTTTAAGGTTCCAGGTTTGGGGATCAGGGCAGTTAAGGCTCACCAGTTGGAATTTGGAGATGGGATGGTTCATACCACTTTGCCAAATTCCATCCATGGTGCTGGAACACGGGGATAGTGACGTTAAAGCGGCTTCCACTGCAGGTCTTTTGGGCTGAGCTGTTGGGGTGGATGCATAGAGGGATCTCCTTACAGGGTCCAACGGCATTGGAAGCTTCAGCTCAGGATTTTGGGATTCCGTCTCGTAAGGACTTGATATTTTTGGCATGGGCCCGGCGACATGGGCAACCCCCGAACCCTAGACCCTTACACCCTAAGCCCTTAAACCCTAAATCATTAAACATAAATAAATGAAGTCCTGAACCCTAAACCGCGCCACCTCCACTGTCCTAAAGAACTCGTATCTCGGTATTTGGAACTCTCGCGGCCTGCAGGCTTCCTAATGGCTAGAATAAAGGATCTAGTCATTTGCTTCACATCTCCCTAAGGTTTGCCTGAACCCCAACTACCTACAGCTTTGTAGTAATTACCCCCTAATTGGTAGGTATGACCCACTAAGCTGCTTCCAGAAATAGGTGGCTCCAATATAGACCCAAAACACTACAATCCCTATGAACTCCTGATCATGGGGACCTCCACAAGGCACCGTGAATTCTTGGAACCTAAGTCCTAAACCCTAAACCCTAGGGTTGAGGGTTAGGAGGCGGTTGGGTTAAGGGCTAAGGGATGATGTCGAGCCTCAATCTGGAGTCAGTGGTCTTCACCCCCTACAAGTAAAATTAAAACCCCCGACCCCCCTTAAGATTGAATACTATACATTACCTTATAGTCAGTAAATGCATATACATATATATATATATGTATGTATCTCATCATATACCGTAATGGGACATATATGTCTTATGTTAGGGGAGGTGGGTGGTTTCAATATGGGGGGTTATAAGGGGGCTTTCAAATGACCTGTGAAGCGAAGGGCCACGGGGGGACTCCTTGTTGAACATGCTACGTTCCATATTAAATCACTACAAGCAACCCCTCCTCTAGCGCTGGCAGACCCATGGTAACAACCGTATGGACTGTCTGGCTTAGGGTTTAGAATTTAGGGTTTAGGGTTTAGGGTACTTCACAAGATTAGCTGAAGGAAGAATGTCAACTGACAGCTCTTCTACAGGGCCGCTATCGAGATCCATTGCTGAGCTTCCCACTAACAACCCTGAACCCTACAAACCCCCAACCCTGAACCCTTCAGAAGCTTCACCCTAAACCCTGAAGCTTAAACCGTAAACCAAGAAGGCAAGCGCAGGGGCCTGCAGGAGACGAGGGACACTGCTTGGTCTTCTTGCCTTTCCTAAGCTGAGGACAAACAACAGCAAAACAGCATGGCGTTTAGCAGAGGCCCAAGTACCTAAAATCTCCAACTACCCTATTTTCCGGGCTATATGCCCACTATAAGGGCCGCAAATCCCCCATTAAGGGTATTAGGCCCCAGCCGCTGCCGCTACTGCTGCTGCTTTGGTCGCTGCTGCTATCTGCTTTGGATGCCGTTGGTTGTGAAGCATGCGCGGCCGCACCAAAAGCAATCCGCCAAACTCTGCCGGGCATCTTTGCAGCAGAGTCCATCCCCACCTGCGAGGCAGTTTAAGGCCATGAAAAGGTTGAAACGTTAGGCTTTCATCACCTCGTGCACCAGCACCTCCGACTTGGGACTTTAAGGATGAACCTTTTTGGGCGGATATCCCTACCTTCTTCCGTTGAGTTAAAGGCGGCTTTAGAACGGGATATCACCATCATTCGCTTTTCTTCGGCCCCTCGGAGCTGAAGCAAAAAAAGGCTGTGGATCGAGGTTTGCTGGAGGCACATAGGTTGGAATGAAGACCGGTACCCTGCTAGCACCCTTAACCGTGGATATGTGGCCCCCGCATCGAGGGAAGTTGGAGGGTTTAGGTAAGCGTAAGATTCATTGGGCTAAGTCTTACTAAGGAAATTGTGTCTTTTCTTATTGTCCTGGGGTGGAACCATCTTCACCTCCCCAGACTAAGGAACCCCATACTGGCCCGCGTTTCGAGGATGACATTTTACAAGGTAACCCTTTTCAGGTTCCAAGTTGGTTCAGGTGAGTGTGCTGCATAAACTGCATCAGCAGTTTTCATTCGGCAAAACTTGTAAGGCATCCGTGCACGCCTCTAAATCAGCTGCCGAGAGCGGTTTAGGCTTTAGGGGATCAGGGTCTAATCTTCAACGAGGGCCCCCCTAGGTACCCCTTGGAGAGTCTGCACTAGCCGGGCTCTTCGCAAGGAATGTCGCGTATCTGTCACTCAGAAAAACACCATATCCGATGGGTACCCCATCGACATCACACGGACCCTAAGGCCCTAAGCACTCAACTAAGCATCCCCCCCCCATGCCCTAAACCCTGAACCCCAAATACTAAACTGCAAGCCCTGAACCCTAAGTTACAACCCAAAACTTCAATGCTCATAACATAGATCCCAGCTAAGCTTGGAGCCCTGAACCCCAGGCCACAGTTAAGCTTGAACTCTAGACCCTGAGCTTTAGGCGACGCACTCTGGCAAGCCTTAATCTACTCTTCATGACTATATACCCCTAGAAGCCCAGGTACCCAAATAGTAGGTCCTCGGGTTATAGATAGCATAAGTTTATGTAGGGACTTAAGGACAGGAACCCAATTATGTAGGTGACTGGGCTTCTAGGGTACCTTTAAGGGGAGTGTTGGTGTATGCGGGTCACTCCTACACCTACAACATATCCCGCCACGTCCCCTAAGACGCGCTTGACGAACCTGCAAGAAGGCGACGCCGCATTCCGATCTGGTACACTCCTGGTGTTGACTCTGAACAACACCTTCCCCCAAAACAACATGGAAACCTATATGAGCTAATAACTGTCTAAACTCCTAGTATCCCCCTTAATAACCCATATTAGTCCCCTATATAACCCCCTATATAACCCCCTTCAAAAGAGTTTAGACTACAGCTCATATAGGTCCTCCTTCCGAGGAGCCATGGTTTATGAAAGGCCCCTTGCGTTTCCATGTTAGTATGGACAGGGTAGATAGACCCAAAACCAGAAATCCTAAACCCCTAAACCGCCCTTGTGGGCCTTGTGCGCTTCCATTTTATTTTGGGGGAAGGCAGATTGGAACTTTGCATTGTAAACCCTAAGCTTTCGGGGCTTGGAGTTTAGGGTTAAGGGTTTGGGGCCATAAACTCTAAATCAAGATTTTGCTCTCCTCGTAAACCCGAACCCTTTGAAACTGAACCCTAAAACAGGTTTAGGATTTAAGGTCTGATGCGTTCCGTGGCCCGAACAAGGATAGACCCTTCAATTGTGGTACAAGATTGGTGTTCTAGATGGTCTACGTACCTAAAAAACTGTGTCTTAACTCCCACATGCTATAATCTGAATGGTGTTCAGAACCTACAGCCCAATTATTTGGGCACTTGGCCCTAATGGTATTTTGTCAATTCCAGAGGCATACTAAGACCCTGCCTCAAACCACAGCGGCGCTATGGTGGTGCTTCTTCAGCAACACGACTTTTGGGGTCCAGATAGGTCTAGGCTTGCGCCGGTTGGGTAGCAAGTCCCCTGCAGTTCCCCGCAGTTCCCCACAAAGAAGTCTCTTATCTTGATGCGGACCCCCTCAAAAATTAGGCATATGGCTGTGGGCCGACACCTCTTTATCCCGGGGGCCCCCCGCTGTTACAGACCTCTGTCGCGGCCCCTTATCCCCTTTGGCGCGGACCACGGGTTTTAAGCCTTGGCATGTTAGGCTGCTCCTGTATGAGTGCCTCTAGTCAAATTATGAGCGTGAACCAGTTGCGCTTGGGTGTATATCCTGGTGCGCCGTTAGCTTCTGAGCGGGGATCTGCCCTTACATACAATGACCAGCAGCCAAACAAATGGAAACCACTATAGTATAATGCGGTATATACTGCAACTTATACATAGACTTGCTTGTCCGAGGGATTGCTGCTGTCCGTCGTGGAGGCTCTGGCGAGGTTAGCTGTTGCAGGTCCCACTAGTTGGGACCCAGAAGAATACCCCCTAAACCATCAACCCTAGACCCTAAACCCCAACAACTCCCTACAGTGCCCCGATGCATACTCGATCCTACCACCTACTCCCACCTGACTCCAACCTGGCTGGACAGCAACAACCGGATCTCAGAATCAGTAGACCCATGTACCTATGTGGTAGTTTCCCTAAATAGAGCGAACCCCATGTAGACCCCAAAATACTACGATCCATATTCTTTGTACCCCCAAAGGTTACCCATAACTTTGGGAACCTCCGTGTTTACCTATGTCGTACGATACTGGGGTCGCAAGAGTTTCCGCATCGGTACCTTGGCGCCCAGATATATACCATGTAGGAGTTGCTCAGGGCTACTTGGGAATTGCTCAAATGATTCTAGGGACCTCTTTAAAGAGTCTGTAGGGTCCATCCCCAAAAATATCCACATGAGGGTTCTAAATGTAAAGAATATACCGCAGCACGACCAGTATTGAAGGGGCCACCATTTTTGAAAACCACATGTTTTGTTGAAGCCTGTATAATAACCACTATTGTGGTCCATATTCACTGTATTAAGGGTAGCCCAGGGTACCTCAAACATACCTCAAAACGATGTCAAGCATTCAGGACCCTACGATCACTATAAAGCCGCTATAGAAACCCGTTTCTACTCAACTTTCCGTTTTCTCTTCCGTTCATGAGGCAGTATTCCCCTAAAACTTGTTGTTGAACGCCATATGTTAGGCAAGTGGACTCTTTGGGGACCCCAAACCGCACACCAAAAACCCGAGACCCAAAATCCCACTCTTTGGGGACATTGTGGGCAGGACGCGCTCCTCCAGGGCAGCTGGATCAACGGCCACGGAGACAAAAAACCTCGCATGCGGATTGTTTGCTTTAGGTTTACCGGATTCTTGATCCCTATATAAACCCTTCCATAAACCCGGTTTCCATGTTGTTTTCCAATTGACTCTCCCCACTTTGAATATAGTCTGTCAATTATAGTCCCTGTTAAGTAGATAGAATATGGCTTTGGGTATATTATAATAAGATCTCCATATACCCCATATTCTATCTACTTAAGGGGGACTCTAAACCCGATCTGCTTAAGGGGACTATAGGAAGTATTGGGCTCCCTGGTTGAAGAGGCCCTGGTCAGCAGACACAAGTTCCTCTGCGTGCAGCCGGGAGTTGTCGGATGGTACCCTTCACAAACTAAAGGTCCAAGGACCCAAATAATCCCTTCCCCAAATGTCTTAGTCCCCCCTAATATTAAACAAATCAATTCAGAGGCTTGAAAAACCAGAAGGCTACTTTTAAGGGAAGACTATTTTTAAAAGGGGCCACCTAATAGTGAATTGGGGGGTTGAGGTCATTAAAGGGTATAAGAAGAGATACAAAGGAATTAGGGACCCCCTTCATTTCCTAGGTTTTGACTGTTTTTCATATGAGAAGTAAACGACTAAGTAAAAAATCGTTTTGGGGGGTCCTATCGCTTCACAGGGTTTTTGCAGACTGCTGTCATCCATTTCGGGGGTANNGCTTTTGGGGGGGGCCCTATCGCTTTACGGGGGTTTTGCTCATGTCCCTGGATTTTATCTCTGCCTGCTCTTGGCTCCTACACGATAATAAAACCGGTCGCTCACATGGTCTTAATGAAAGATTTTGTATACAAGAACTGAATGCGATTTTAATTGATTGAATTACAATTTTAGCCCATTTGGGGAGCTCGATTCCACGTTGGGTTGGGGGGCGGGTAGCTGACCGAATCCAAAAGCGTCCTGCGAATGCTCTGCATCTGAGGGGCCCTAATGCATTTTTCATACCCTGTGTGTATGTAAGGCTTCGGGGTTTGGAGTACTAATGAAACATGCCATTTCGATCCGTAGATTTTCGGCGACGCTTGGAGCGCGCCCCTTCATGCACCCATTCCTTCGCCTAAACCCTAAACCCTGAACCCTAAACCCAGTCCTTCGCCTTGGCTTCCCTTGGGCCCCGGTATCTTTTTAAGAGGAAACGAGGAACGCGATGCGAGTGGCTCCTCATGAGCAGAACGCCCTCCGACCATTCTACCAACAGCCCCAGGACCACTGACCCGAATAAGGAAATCAAGCCTAATTCCCATATATTGTGAATACCGCCCCCACCCTGTCAAAGTCTATACTACAAGTAGGTCATATTAAAGGCTATATATTTATGTGGCAGGAACCTTTAAAAATGATATGACCCGCATATTTGGGTCATGTTACTTCACTGTCATGATGGTACACCAATGCTACACCCAACACTGAGCAGTGTTGGAAACCAATTTGCATGCATCACAGCCGTGTGCACTTAAATTGTATTCGGAAGTTTTAAAACCAAGCTTTGTGTTACCAAAACCTATGATCATAACGCCACATGTTTTCGAAGATGCGCCCCACCATTTCAACCAAGCAACCGGGGCTGCCAGATTGATTTGTCAAAGCAACACAAGACTCGATTCTTTCTAATTCTTGTCTGTCTTCTTTGGCAACATATCTGCGCTTGCTGCAAGTAGCAACATGCCGCACGAAACTTCGCAGCTATCAGATCACGATATTTCATGCATGTATAAGTTGATATCAAGCTGTGTATCAGCTTCCACCTACGATGGTGAGCAGCGCTTATGCCCCTACGCCCAAGGCAAGCCTGCCTGGCCACAGCCATGGGAACAATACCACCTACATGAAGCCCAGTACCGGAACCTGTTCTCTCTGGGACCAGTACTGGTAACGTACGCAACATGAGGAACAGCGCTTGGCATGTCAGTGAAGAAGCAAATGTACCACATAACAAGTCGAGACCATGCCATCCACAAATGAGGCCTTCAGCCTTGAGCTACACAGCTTTACAAGTTATTGGCTATCGATGACTAATACGAACATATACTCCTACGCAGACAATATGGATATATCATATTCTGGAAGAACGAGAAACTGTGACCAGTTTCATGACGTTGTATGTGGCATGTATTGTTCACGAATAGCGCACAAATCTCACACACATACCAAACCTTAACATCAACTCAACTTGGCATCATGGGCTCTGTTCTCTCGCGCCATCCGGGACAACAAGGCCAACGCGTCATCGCAATGAGTTGGCTTTAGCATGTGTCCTACCATGCGATGAAGCATCTACTCGTTGCAGCGGAATTCTCCGAACACGATGCTTCAGTCTTGTGTTTACTGAGCAAGGATGTAGATACTTACAAGAGCTCCGGTTGAGCCCACGTGAATAGAAGGGCATGTTTTGCCCTACGTCCTGCGCAGTCTTGAACCTCTCAGACTCACGCTTCTCTTGAAGAGGCAAATCTGCTTTGCAGATTACGCTGCCCTCCGTGTTACTGCGGCACCAGTCTTCAAACGCTTGAGAGGACCACAGTGAAATGCCTACCAATCTGGCTAAAACATTTTGGCTCGACATTTGACTTAGCGTCGGACGTCGCAGAGCGGCGAAATGCGGCCACTGCTTGCCAAAAGTTAAAATATTCAACTTGAGTTGAAGAGTACTTTGGTGAATCTGTTGCGTTTGCAGAAACCAGATTTTGATTTCTGCATGTAAGGCTTCATTCGAACTAGTTCCGGATGGAAGCATTAATAGGTCTGGGCTTCCTTAGGTCATTATCTATACAAGTAAAACTAGAGCAACACAGCAACCAGGATTTCAACGCTGTCATCAAGCTCAGGTCTACACGGATCATGCGCCGCCAGCGAATGTTGTTCCAGAGCCACTCGAGCCGCTCTGGTGCGCAGGAACACCAGAGAATATGAGTTGGCTCCTGTCACTTTGCGGCTCATGTCGTGGGGAAAAACACAGGCCAGCGCTGCTAGTGATTCGATGTATTCCAGGCGGGTTCTAAAAGGAGTAGAGCCATCAAGCTGTTCCACAATTCGCTTGGCTTTGCTGCGCAGCATGCGGCCTGACTCAATGTAGTCCCTGGTCTTACTTTCTACAGCTGTGAGGCATCTGTCTTCATGTCCATGATATAGTTTTCCGCATCTGGCAACGCGGGCCTCCTTGTCCACAGGCAAGAACTTATGAAGAAGTTTTCGTAAGAACAGAGCCCCGGGAGTCTTCTTCTTCCATGTAGCGCACCTCAAAAGAGCGGGCGAAGCAAGCGACATGAAAATGACCTAGAGAAAGCAGCACGCGCACAAGTTGCCTACTCTTGAAATCCAAGACGCTCATAGACAATAGAGAGATGTATGGGGTCCAAGCAGAGCGCGTGGAGATTGGGCATGATTCGAACAAGTTCGGTGTGTAACTTCAAGGACGCGTTGTCGGCTGCCACACACTGAACCTGCTGTAGCCCTGCTGGAGGAAGTGCGTCGGCCAGGGCTGCGCGGACGTCCTCTGCACGCTCTGTTTGCATTGCTGACATAGCCAGAACTGCGCTGGTTCTGCCCCTGACAGTTAGAACACGTCTGTAAGCAGCGTCATCGCCAAAAGGTGCAGAATTTCTCTTGGCCGAACTGCATCTGTATGACTCCTGCCCCATAACCGACATGCAACACTTAACGGTTGCATCAATGGAAATGGACTCGAATTCCTGCTGGTCTGAGAAGTATCGATGCATTGCCTGTTTCTGCTCCTGCACTGGGGGCGAGGAAAACACATCTTCAATCAGAGGCCACCAGTGAGCCGTGGCAGTTGGCAGCAGCGACAGGAGTCGTACTCCGCGCCCTGCTAAGGTCGCAGAAATCCGCGACTTTGCTGCTTAGCATTTAGCGTTGCACAAGACCATCTCCTGTAGCACCAGGTCAGCAAAGCTTTGCTCGTAATACAGATTGCGCACTCGCTTGACATTGAATGTTGTTCCGAGTGAAGACAGGCTGCGATACACTGGTCCTTCGCCCGTCAGCACCAGCCTGACGCGCCTGTCAATATCATTCTGCTGCGAGGTGATTGCGCAGCCAATGCTGTCTCTCAGGAGGGCTGCGCTCTTCTGCAAGTATGTACTGCTGGAAACACCTCTCATCTGGTCGTAATCGAGTAAGGCTGCAACCACTTTGAGTTGTTTGGCGCCGGAGCAAACAAACTGTTTAGCCTGAACATGATATCTGGCAATGTGATGTCTGACTCGAACAGGCTTCTGAAATTTTCGAAAAGGGCAAAAGCAACATTGTTCACAGTTCACAGGATATCGTTTTGGAAAGCTCTCGCTCTACCTCATCCTGAAGAGCTCGTAGCAAGAGGGCACCTGGATTGCCCCGTCCTCTGCCTCGTCAGGCTCATCCGCTCCGCCTTCATTCTCCGAGACCTCACAACTTGATACGCGGTCTGCCAGTACGGATGAAGTGCTACTGTCCCACGCATCAATGTAAGCTTTAATATATAGTAGATAGCGCTACGCATACATAAAAATGGTATCTTGTTGAAACTTACTGCCAGGCCTGCTCCACACACTCGGCGTCATGGGTGAAAGCATCTGTCCACTCATCATCACCTGCGCCAGCATGAAGCATCTAAGATATAGGGAAAGCTTCTGGAACTCCAACAGGAAGCTACTAGTGGCCCTGTCTGGAGGAACACTAGCACCGAAGAGCATCTCGTGCACGATGACCTTTCCCTGCCGTGTGGACACTTTCAGCTCATCCGCGAATACCACTTCTGTCATTTGCGCAGCGACGCAAAATGTCCAAAACTGGTTGCGGAACATGCGCCGCAACATCGAACCGACGTATGAGCTGGTCCAATATG
This sequence comes from Symbiodinium pilosum, assembly GCA_905231905.1. Taxonomy (NCBI): domain Eukaryota; class Dinophyceae; order Suessiales; family Symbiodiniaceae; genus Symbiodinium; species Symbiodinium pilosum. Next base: position 52,321 of record CAJNIZ010043488.1, read on the forward strand.
ACGAAAAAAACATTCTGAATATGGTAGTCTGTCGTCATCGGACATAAAACCGTGATAACTCTTCTAGAGAACTTCTGCGCCCCATAACCTTGCACATACGCGCGAGTGCGAATAAGGTTCTGGAAGTTTCGCTCATCACAGAGTGAAGCTCGCTGAGTGTGGCCAGACGCTGCATTTCCTTTCATCGTCTTGCGTCTCTTGGGTGCAGCTGTCGAGGACGCCGCTTCCGTACCTGGCAGGTCGCAGAAAGCTGCCAAATACTCCTCTGTCATCGACAACTTGTCGCTTTTGGCCTTGAGCTTCTCCAGATTATGCGCAACGGATTGCTTGGATTTCCCGCTGCCTTTTGGTCTATCATCTTTGATCGGGGCGTCCCACGATGCAACTAGAAGCAGAGCATTGGCTTCCCGATCTGCAGACGCCTTTGCGTACCGATGCAGGTGCGCATAATCATGAAGTTCTGCGTGGCGTGTCTCTGTAGCAGGAACATCAATTTCAATAATGCTTGATAGCTTGCGCTTTTAAAATTCTAAAAATTCTAATAGAAGTTCTAAAAAGTCTAGAATTTCTGAAATTTTTAAAACTTCTAGAAATTCTAGACATCCAAGAAACATTAAAATTTCTAGAATTTATTGAATTTCTAAAGTTTCTAAAGTTTTTAAAATTTCTAGAAATATTAGCATTTCTAGGATTTCTAAAGTTCATAATTCCAAAAATTCTACGCAGTTGTATCATGATAAGCAACCCAAAGAGTGAGAGGCAATGGCACACAATAAGGAATAGAGGTGAATACTAAGGAGCCAAAACCTAGGGTCAAATGATACGCAAAAGTTTCTCTTACATATATTTATATATACATATATATATATGCTTGGTTATATATATATATGTAGTGTAAGTATTATCCAGTAGTTACAGGAGGGGGCAGCACCCAACTTTTAATCCTACGCGAGGGCAATTCATTCGTAAACTTGCATCCAAGCAGCCATGGAAGCGTCACCGCAAAAAGGGGTTTCATTGCGGATGACATGGCCCTTTGCAAAGACAGGTTTCTACCGCACTCGCTCAGGGCTGCGAGGTGACCTACTGCAGCCACAAAGGCAGCGGAGCGATCCTCACATGGTTCATCCTGGGCCTGAAGTCAAAACACCATCTAGGGCTTAGGTCTTAGGATAAAACATGGCCCATAAACCCACCAAAAGAACTGACTATGCACTTTTTTCTACATACTGGGACCGGCATAGGAGTTTGGGCTATAGGAGAACTTCAACTTGCTGGTTCATAATACGAACAAGGGAGTCTAATCCCTATATAACCCCTATAGACCCTGAAACCTGAACCCTATACATTCCCTTATTCCCCGCTAATCCCTAGTCTTCTGGAAAACGCTGAGGACCTGATGTCCTGGGCTCCCATGTTACCCTTCCTATGGCCCTAAACGTCCTCAAACAATCGTAATTCAGGGGGAATCTTGGGTGGGGAGAAGTATCGGGGGAGTAGAAGGTGAACCCTGATGAACTCCAGATGTCAAGATGGCTTGGCGCCGCCTTACTGCAATCATGGGATCCTATCCTATTCCTCCCTTACTCAACTCCCCGACAGAAACCCTAATTCCTAAACCCTCAACCCATTGTTGGGCCGCATTTTGGGTCCATATTGGAAAGGGGAAGCAAGGCGCGGATGGTTTGGGATCTCATCATGTGATAAAGGCCATGGCAATGCACTCTCCAAGGACCACGAGTGAGTCACCATCCCGAATTCATGGGGAAAATATCCAAGAACCTCCCAGCTCAACCCTTCCAGCCATGCCCATCTGAGTAGTCTTTAGTTTAGGGGTACTATGGTACCCAATATAGAGTAGGATTATATCCTCCTTTTGGGTATAGTATTTTATACAAGGATTATAATCTTACTAGGTTCAACCACCAAAAAAACACTACTCATCTAAAATCGTACCCGCACAAGGATCTGAGGAACATGCGAGAGAACTACCTTAGAGACCGCAGGCCAGCATCATAGGTTTGAGACTTCAGCATGTTAAAGGCTCCCGCCCCAAAAGTTAGTCCACGAGTCGTGTCCGCATCTCAGCTCATAGTGGGTGGATTGTGACGTGTGCTATCCATATTATCGTTACCACATACAAAGACATACATGTCGGCCAGACATTCCTGCTGCAAATGCCTTTCTTGCGCGGATCCTCTCACCGTGCAACCCCTCCCGCATGTTGACTTCAGAACGTCCCTCACATGTTTTCGCCATTCAAGACATGAAGCAATTCTTACGTTTGCTTTGGAAGTTTCACGCTGCCACAAGCAAACAGGTTAGTGGAGCATAAGAGGCATCACCTGGCAAGCGGCAAACACACACACACACATGTCAAAACACAAGTACATAGATATTTGCACATATACATATACATATACATATGTTTTTGTGCATGGATCTGGGCTATAGAAGGCTTACATAGGGATGGATTTGGGAATACTTGCAAAGAAAACGGAAACTACAATCAATGTTATAGCCCTAAGGGTCCAAGTACCTGAATAGAATGTAATTAGGGCCCAAAATACCTTTTACGGGAACCAACTTGGGCCCAAATTATCTACTATGTGAATGGTTGGACCCATAACCCTAAGCCCTAATGAGAGTAATAAGAGGTTCATCTGGTCTCTGGGTCACGTATCTTCAAGCCCTTGTGTCAACGATTGCTCGCACCAACCGCGTGAAGACACGCATACAGGTTCAACTGCAATCTCTAGGCTGACCTCGTCACCGCGTACGTTGCGGTATCCGGTCTTGCACTCAATATTTGAAAAGGGGGAAGCCAAAGCAGATTACCGAAAGCCATCTGCCCTCTTGGGTCCTGAGTCCAAGACCCCGCTGAGCTTCCAACTCCTCGTTAAGGGCGCTTGTCAACATAGGGGTGCCCCTTTCGTAGAATTATACACTTGCAGGGTTTAAGGGGATGGAGCTTCATGCTTCTGAAAAAAAAGGAGGAAATCTTGATGGACAAAAAACGGCTAGCTACAGGATTCTGAAGGATTGCTTGAGACGTTTTCTGCAAATTTGTCGGACTGTCTAGGGCTGAGGGTTCAGGGTTCAGGGTACTATCATTGAACACTCAGGCGGGGCTGTGAATGAGGCAAGAAGGGGCCTGCGTAAAGAGTGGTTGTCCCAATCCGCTGAACCTTAAATGAGCCCTCTAGCCACCCAAAACCCAGTTCAAGCGTAAATCAGAACGCAACCACCATTGAGAACTTCCAGCCTCCAACCCTAAACTGATGTGCCCAAACCTTGCCAACACTTTTGAACTCAGGTATCAATTCCTGAACACTGTTTCCAGTGTCATCTTAGGTTGGGGTATCGCGATCTTTTGAGAAGATGGATCTAGATTGTGGGCCTCCAGGAAGTTCATGGTTCATGTAGGGGCATGCCTTGCTCCTGGGGCTTTCAATTGTCATGAGAGATCGGTGACTGGATTATTCCTTTTTTCGGGTTCGGCGGTAAAACCAAACTAAACTCTCCATTGCTTTGCTTACGTGTTGCGCATGTATATGAGTTCGGGGCCCTTCAAGCTTTAACGCGAGCAGGAGGATGCATAGAGGTTGCATAACTATTCTCAGGGTCGGTTCTGAAAGTTTTGAAAAACCCTAAACCATATGATCCCCCTTAAGTAGATAGAATATGGCTTTGGGGTATATTAGAATAAGATCCCCACATATCCCATATTCCAT
>CAJNIZ010043489.1:0-43192 GCA_905231905.1 Symbiodinium pilosum
TGTTGACAGCTATCCAAAATGGCTGACTGGAGCACTCTGCAGATGACTTCCGAACTCTCCAAATCCTGAAAAAGCCCTCAAACACCCAGGTTTTTTTTATCAACCTGCTTCCTTTTAGGAGAAGTCAACAAATCTGCTACAGCCATGCGCAACCTCATTTGATATTTGATACTGTTCGAAGAGGAGACAGCGCCAACACTTACTGCAAAAGTCGTTTGGTTTGTTTGAGCAGCTACCGCACTTCAAAAGCATCGCCTTACGGACGAATGGCAGCCAGCAAGCCTGCAAGTTTTGCACCCTTCAGCCGAGATGTTGTGGGCCGCTTGCCCTCGTCATTCTGGAATGCACTTCGGGAACGTGCTGAACTTTGGCACAATGCATATTCTGAGACTTTGAACTACGAAAAGGCTGGCTGCCAAGCTTTGCATCGCAAGGGCTTGGGAAGCGAAAGGCTAAGTGACCTAGTGGTTTGTCTGGCGTGTCTTGGGTTGCCAGTGTTTGCGCTGACAAGACCTGAAGTGTTGTGAAAGTCCACGTTTTGGAAGCTTCGGAAAGCTGAGCCAGGCCTTCAAGCAAGTCCTCATGAAGCTCGCAGCCAAAAACACCTCGCTTCTTCCCGATGAGCTCAAATCCTTGGAGTCGCATTTCGGCTTTGCTAATTGAGTAAGACCTGGGCATGTGAGACTTGTATTGGCTCCTGGTTAGGTTCCCATCGGAGGTGGGGCCGGGCGGCCGAAGCCTTTGGGGCTTTGCCTTGGCAAACTTCTCGGACGAGACGGCCTCTTGACAGCAAAAGAGGTGATCATGAGCACCCAAGATCGCAATTGTTGCTGCATCTAGAGGCAGTGCTCCCGAGATCACGTGACTTAACCGGCCGGGCATTAATTATGGAATTATGGAACCTTGTCAAGTCACTTTTCGGTCCATGAGCCCTCTTTATCAGGAATCCTGAGTACTCGCGAGAGAGAGAGAGAGAGAGAGCCCCCTTTTGAGCCACCCCCAAAAAAGGTGGAAATTCGTTGCACAATCCACTCAATCCGCGTTTAAACCGCTTCCAGTAATTCGTACAAATCTTTGCATACAGACCATACCAAGAAGCCTCAAATTCAATCCAATCCTAATTCAATCCAAATTTAGACCAGACCTGGCAACCTCCAGGCAACGCATGTTTTTGACAGTTTCTTCCGGGGCTAGCCATGCATTCCCCAAAGGACCACTTGTTGTTGTTTTGTTTAGGTGCTCCTAGCTCTCCTTTTCGGGACACAACGAACTTAGGCAATGGATGGGGTCAACTGTGGCAGGCTTTCACCCGGCAAGGAAACGTCTTGCGGGACTTTTCGGAGAGTGGGCAACGTAATGAACCCCCAAGTTACTTGATGGGTTTTACCCGCAACGAGTAAAGCCTTGACTCTGAAATCACGAGGGGTTTACAAAACGAGTCTGCCCAACACGGGCTGGGCAGTGAAGCCCGGAGGTGAGAGTACTCTCGCCTCCATAGCCTGAACGAAAGAACGAAAGCCCCCGTGCCATCCTGGCTCAAGTTGCCACCTGCCTCTTTATTCGCTCCACTGGCCATTTGGGGTTGTGCTCCTCCTCCCGGGGGTGGACGAGTGGTTGCGAGTGGGGGCTTGAGGCCACACGCTGCAGCCATTGCAACACAGGCTGTAGGAATCCCCGCTCAGAGCAGCAAGCGTCCCGATAGCAGTGCCAGGGGCCGTCGACCTGAGCAGAGGTGGCCTAGACAGATGCCTGATCGGAGAACCAAAACAAGCCGCGGGGTTTGGAACTGAGAATCGGAGGGGGCGATGGACAGCAAAACCTGTGACAGAAGAACCGGCCCTCGGAGCGGTGTCGTGTACGAGCACGTCCCTCCTTTAATCATGTCCCCGAACCTCTCTAACGGCGGGGGGGTGGGCGTGTTTGGAAGGCTGGGATTTGCGTACCGGCCCACTGACGGGGGAAGAACCGGGGATCCGGGCAAGAACTAAGAAAACGCCTTGAGCCGAGGCAGCGATTTGGCAAAACTACTGAAACAACACAGAAGTGTGCCGGTTGCGAGCAACAGCCTTGCGGAGGCCGTTAATTCAAGCATGTTTTTGCCTGCCGGTTTTTCAAACAGAAACAGCAAGTGATGGAAATCAAGTCAATGAGCCATCCAGGGACCTCAACAGGAAAGAGATCAGATGGAGAACCAGTGACGTCCGACGACGAGACCAATTGAGTCGTCAGCAGATGTACGGATGTAAACAAAAATGTGCAATGGGAATGGGACTGAGTAATCCAGAACGGTGAGCCAGCAAGGGGACCTGCAAGTGGGATGGAATTACTAGTCAGGCATACCGGTCGCTTGTGCCCAGATCTCGCGGGTCGCTTTTGCCCAGGACCTCGCGTGTCGCTTGTGCCCAGGACCTTGAAATCTGTGGCAGGGCCGCAGTATCCGCCACATGGGGCTTGCGTCCCGACCGGTCGCTTGTGCCCAGGCATTTGCGTTTTACCGCAGGAATAGCTGCTTTTTATGTCCAAGTCTACGCTCCTGCCATTTTCGGGAGCATCATGCTCCCCTTCCAGGAGGTTTAGACGTGAGGGTTTAGTTTAGGGTTTGGGTTCAGGGTTGAATGCCTCGAGAATGGTTTTTGGCGTGAAAATCTTGCATGTAGCCGACTTTAGGTTTCAGCCCTGTAGAACCTGAAGTGCTAGTCGGAGCCTGTCATATCAAGAGCCTTGACATTCAGGTGGGTCTTCATAAACGAGTTTGGCATGGAGTGCGGGGAGGTACTTTGGATGGTTATATTATAGAGTGTTGAGATGGATGTAGGCCACAGGCTGGATTTTGTCCACTCCAAAAGTAGCCATTGTCTGATTGAAAGATGGCAATTGATGAATGTGAATGTAGCCTGAGCCGTAGTCCAGCAGACTCAAGAGTTTGCTCGCTTTTTGTTAGTTGAGAATGCAGTGTATCATAGTCGTCATTTATCACCCGCAAGAACAATAGCCGTTCCTTGTCCTCACTGACCACAAGCAAGCTTTTTTTGGTTTGTTGAGCATGCAGCTCGTTTTTGTCAAGAGCTTTACGTCCATCTGTACTTGTTAGGTGATCCCTAGCCCAAACCTGGGGAGCACAGCTTGGGCAATAGAAGATGGTTTCACAGGCTGGGTCTAGAGCTGGGAGGACACACCATCTTGTAGACCATCATGGGCCCCGAAACCACGCCGCCATTTTGTAGGCCAGGCCATGGGCCCCGAATGGATTCGAGTTTCCCAGTTGATGGTCAAAATCTGGCATGAGCCTACGTGGGTTTAGGGTGTAGGGTGTAGGGTAAAACCCCTAGTCATACACCAATCCCAGATTTGCAAATGATTCACCTATTGAATAATTCCCCAAGTCATTGGGTTTTATGGTGCCACCGGATCCTGGGCATGTCAGAGGGAAGTTTCCCGAAACAAAGGGAGATTGGGTACCCTGAGGGTACGCAGGGATTGTGAGGGTTTCGGATGAGAAAGGGGCCTCGGGACCTTGCCAAAGGGGATGCAGTTTGAGTATGTTTGAGTATCGTGAACCCTTACAAACAGCTGTGTAGCCCATGACTACCCTAAGAACGGGCGTGATCCCTGCAGACCAACCATTCTATCGTGTTCCCGGGATCGTCCCCACGACTGTTGCCGGACTTTACCTCGCTGCTACACTCTCCTAACAGGACATCTTCCTCCGTGGAGTCACCATTGTACATGGTCACATGGTATACGCACTGCATGCATGCACCCCCTTGCAGATTTACAGCTGGGCAGGTTTTAGCCGTGAAGCGTAGGCACCCCTTGATTCCAAACAACATACCCAGACCTCACATCAAAGCGCCGTGAGCTGGGATGGCCCCAGTCTGTGTTCGGTCAGCGTGAGAACACTGAATCGTCATGCTGCTTTTTAGTCCTTTTTAATCAGTTGTGATGACGAAGTCACAATTAACCTCTTCGTTTGATATCCTGGCACCGACTTCTCGCTGATTTTCTGCTCATTTAGTCGATCTTGTCGCCCCTTAAAAAGTACTAGCTGCTTGTGGTCTTGCTTGTGGTTTCGTTTGGGGAAGAAGTGATGGCTGTTCCATAGATTCCATAGCAAAAGTTGGTGAGCCATCAAGTGGGCAGAGCGAGAAAGAGGAACCCATGTGATAAGCGCAAGGCACCGAAAATAATTCTCCTCGCCTCACACCCCATTTAACATGCTGCTGACCCGCCACGGAAGCTCTCGTGGTGCGCAAGCGCCTGGCCGCTTGCCGTCATCCCTTTCCGCATAGCAGCAAAGCATAGAGAGACAGAGAGTGAGAGAGATAGCACACTGTGGCGCAGCTTCGTACAGCATCGGGCAGCGCGGTATGATTTGCATGCTTCAGCGGACACAAAAGTGAGATGCAAAAAGTTCAGCTGCAACGATGCTGGGAAACCTCCTTTAATTATCGCAGCGTCGGGCTCCAGCTGGTGGCTACGGCCGCGCCCGGGGAAAACCCCGCGTGAGCCCTAAACGCTAAACTAAACGCGCCCATAGAATAATCGTACCCCCACTGCTGGTGTAGTGCCTCGTGTTTGTGCGAGAAAGAAAATCCACTATTTCGTATCCCGCATTATTTTGGGGGGTTTCCTGGGGCGTGGTGGGGGGGTAATTTCGTTCCCTTTACATTTTGAAGTTCCTTTGGTTGTATAATAGAACACGGCATGGCGATTTTTTGAGACAGGGCATGCGCAACTAAGGAGCACATGCATTTGATTTCGGTCTCGGCTTTTTAGAAGACATGTACATGATTGGCTTCCAACTATGGGCAGTAGATATAGGCTGTCAAGTAGACGAAATAGTTATGGGCGTTTCCTGAAAAGCTGTCCCTTGTTTATTGTGACAAGAATTTAGTATTTTTGCATACTTGGGCATATAGAAAGGGACCTTGATTTTCGGCGGTTCCCATATCGACAATGCAAGGCAGTGTGAATGGCCAGCATTTCTTTGGGGTACGACTGTGGAAACGCCAGGACCCTAAAGGAGGTCAGACTTCAGGTCGCACGTGGCCTCCTAAAGTCCGTGGGGATGCAACGAAGAGCCTCCATCCTCCAACTCATGCAAGCTTTACTAGCCTGAATCTTTTTTTTTGCTTGCTTCCTGCCAAAGCCACTTAGCGCAAAGGCTAGCTCTGTGAGATTGATCTGAGTGCGCAGCCGAAACTTTGCCGCAGCTGAGGCAATGTGCTCAGGAAAAGATGTAATAGCAGCCACGTGCTTTCGTTGAGAATTTGCAGCGCAAGATTTGCATTGGTAGCGGAGCAGGGAAGCAATCCTTGGCGTAACTCATTGGACTGCCACAGGAGCCGTCGGAGAGAGTCTGCAGAGCCCACAGGCGCGGCAGAGTTCCTGGCAGCATCCTGCGCTGATTTGAGCTGTCCCTGGCACGCGCGAGCACGTCACGGCAAAAACTGTCAAACACAACCAATCGCGGCCTCTCAGTGCAAGTCACTCATCGCACACTGACGATTCTATTCATCAAAAATGTCACCACTACAAACCGAGCCCTCAGTCTGTGTCGTCATAGCGGCACCAGTCCCGGCCCCAGCGACTACAAGAGGTAGACACATCCCCACTAGATGAGGCTGAACGGGCCCAAATACGGCATTAGGCTGCCAGCGAGGATGACAAGATGCGAACATTGCTCTCGAGCCGTTTCACTACGCCCCGCTTCATATGCCTCCTCTCAATCTTGCGCTTGGCGATTCTGGCCTCAATTTGGCTACGATCCAACGGGGTCGCCTGCCACAGCTCTGGGCTCTGATCTCTGCCTATCCGCGGACGTCCCATTTGCTTTGCCTGCAGGCCACCACGAATCACATCTTGTGCCCGGAAAGGCTGGCGTTGTCTTAGCTTGCTCCGATTCCTCCTCCTACTTGCTCGACCAGGGGCTCAGGGGCTCAGTATGGCTCGGTGACCATACCTGGAGGATGTGGAGGTACTGGAGGTCCGCTCTGTGTCTTGAGGATAGCTTGGTTTGCCGCGCACCTCGCCCACATTCTTCTTCTCCTGAGAGGACCGCAGTTGGGGGGTTCTCCATGGATCGTCATCGGATAGGTCTGGGCGCACATCCGGAATAGGCGGCAGCCCCGGAACTTGTTTTGGGCGACTCTGTTGGTGCGTTCCATCGTCGCATGCTGGACACTCCGGGGCAAGTGGCCCGCGCTCGCCCTCTTTTTGGCGCTTCCCTTACCCTTGCTGTAGCCGTTCTGTTTCCTTTTGTCCTTCATGTCGAATTCTAACAGCTCGAGTCCTAGAATGGCCTGGGATCATGATTTCCAACGCTTGTTCGCAGCCCTCATGTAGCACGCGATCACCTTGTCTTCGCACAAGCCCTTCAAGGTCTCAAGTTCAAGTGGCCCCCCGCTTCTATCCCGTTTGCAAAGGACCTGCGTCCCTCTGGGATCGCAGTGTCCTGCAGATTGTCTTCACTCCATGGTCGTCTTCTCCGTGATCCGCTCGACTGCGCTTGGGGCGCTGTGATTTTCTTTTCCTTGGCGGCCTCCGCCAAGTTCATTTTGCTGCTCGCGCCAGCCATGGCTGGTACTGCCTTGTCCGGCTAAGCCTAAGCTCTGCGCGCTCCCGTCTGCTGAGATTCTGAACACTCGGAAAGGCTAATCACCCTTTAAAACATGCGGCTCCGGGCCTTGCTACATGAAAGACTGCCTTCGCTAAAACAGCTGGTCCTCAGCCTCACCACGCCGCTAGGTTCATCTCCGAAGGGCCTCCAACGGGCAACGTATCCCCGTCCCAATCCACCAACGTGACCGTGCCTCCACGGCCGCGCAGCAGGCAGCGGATCTGGAAGCCCACATGACCAGTCAAAGCAATAACGAGCCTGGAGTCACACTCCAGGCGCTGAAGCTGCGCACGACCCGAGGCCAAGTCCACCGTCACGCCCGCATCTTTCACGGCTCCATGGCTCATCAGCAATGAAACATCTTGCTCGACAATCTCAACATGACCAACTTTTATACAACCCCGCGTACAACCCGCCCACAACTGGTGTAGCCATGGCTGCGGCAAACGTTTTGTGGCATGCGTTGCTTCTTCGCATTGACTGTTTTTGCCGATCATCGGCCGTCTCTGCTCGCTTGAACCCTCTGGCTTTCTCAACTTGTGACCTCTTCTTCGCAGCTTGCGTCAAGAGGATTGTGCCTTGCTGTTCCAAAGCCTCGGCCTCGGCACTGTCATCTGCATGTCCAACATCAGATTCCTGCAAAGCCTCCATGAGTTCCTGGTCGTTATGCCGGTCACCATGTTGACCTTGTGCTCATATGTGCAGCCCTGCCAGAAACGGGTCGGTGTACCATCTTTGTCGCCCCCAAAGCTATCTGCATTACCGACCATGGGATTGATTGCTGCCAGAGCATCTCGCAGTTTTTCGTACTCATCGCTGCCACCTAGCGCGGAAACATCTTTTGTGGCGTGTATTCAGAGACATCAGCCCTGGTCAACAACCAATAGCATTATGTCAGCCCTTCAACCCCAGTGCCCACCTCCTCAAGTTGCTTAAGTTGGGCTTTGAAAGCGGAATCATGGGAAACGACAACGTGACCTTTCTTCCGTTTGAATTATTCATCGAATCCATAAAGAGCTGAACGCGAGGACAAACTCCACTTGTTCAAGTTCTGACTACAAATGGCCAAGGAGGATGCGGACGCCGTCTTCACACTTGAGGCTGTTGATGCCAAGACTTTCGGTAGCCTTCCAAGCTCGTCCCGGTGTGCTCTCCACAGGCTGGCCTGTCTGCCTGTCTGCACTTGTCAATGGATGTTGTCGACTCGAACAAGCGGACACGCCTCCAGAATACGTGCATAGACTTAATTCATCTTAATTCGATTGCGTATCGGCCGTAGTTAACTTACGGCCGATACGCAATCGAATTCACAAATCATTTGGCTAGTGGGAGATGCGATTTGTGACTTAAGCTTCGTAAACACCCGTAGGCGGACAGTTTCGGATAAATAGGAAGGCGGAAACATTTGGTAAGGCTGAACAGTGTCACAGCTGACCATCCCCACTAGGGGATGCACAGCTTTGAGGAAAATGAAGAGGAGAAAAAGAACAAGAGGAAGCCGAAGAAGAAGAAAGGGGATGGATCCTACATTCTATGAAATATGATAACCTTACAGCTCTTAATGAGAAAGCTTATTTTTTCATTTTTTTGTTATTTTTTTAATCTCGTTCCACTTCACTTTCTTTTTACGTTCCTCACCCCCTCTTTTTGATATTCTCGCAGGTACAAACGGTCCTTTATGGAACAGGGAGATTGCAAGAGGTGCCTGTGATTAAGTTTACGATTCCTTAAAAATTGTAGGGGCTGCTCGAATGATAGTCGGGCACACCCCTCAAGAGGATGGAATGATGAAAAGGCTTTGTGGAGGTTGCAGCAAACATACGGCATCTAGCCCAGCTCAGAACTCAGCGTTTGAATGTCGTGCCAGGTCAATATCAATTTCACCCAGCTGGCGCTCACGGCTGGCTGGACTGCTCCACCTTGTTCTATTGAGCCGCGTGCGCATCACCGAGATACTGAAAGTGCATATGATCCAGCCACTACGCAGGAATTCGAAATTGTTCTCAGATGAGACTGGCCATGGCGTGGGATGGGCTGTAGGCGAGCTTGATCTAGCTCATGATGGGACCATTCTGGCGAGCCTCGGCTGGCACACTAAGAGCTTGTGAGGGACATGTGGTTTGCAGGTCAATATTCATTTAAGTCCATGAAGGGTCTTTCTGCGGTCCTTCTGAGAAAACTTAAGCATAGCATGGACATGGGGCTTGTGGGTGCAGCCCCACTTGCAAAGCAAAAGATTTCCATGCGTTTTGTCCAATTATCTTGGATTTGCGAGGGGCTCCTGGCTTTTCATGCAATTGCAGCGTAGCCCCTCCCTCCCCTCTGCCGTTACAAATCCTGGACATCATGCAACGGCAAAAGCATGTGAGGAATCACAGGAAGCCGGTCAGTTCTGGCCGAATTTGGTGGGATGTGCCGGGGCAGCCTTTGTGTTTTATGAAATATTAGGTCAATGGCTGAGGCGCCGCCCCCCACGTGCAACACAGGGTGAAGATAGGGGCATTTGAAGATTCGGCGCAGATCGCACAGAATCACGCTTGAAGTCAAGTCGCTGTTACACTGGCTCGAAACAACATTGAGGAGAACATGTGTGTCAAGACGCACAGGTAGACTTGGTAGACTGGGTTGGGTTTGCGAGATTGCTATGCAGCTTCCAGGATTGCCCGGGAGCCAGTAGTTCCGGTACAAGGCGAGATCAGCAATCATACGAGACAGGAATCATACAGGGACTGGGAATATGGCCGCAGGAGTCCAAGGCCCAGATGCCGTTGCATACCCTATGGCTGCAATTGGTCAGCGCAAGAATTCTTGCACATTGCTACTCCTCGTCGCCATGCTGGCTGGATGTCAAAGCAATCAAAATTCTAGTCAGCGGACGCATTCCGCATTCGACGAATTCAGGATCTTGAAAGTGTCACTCGATTCTGGACGAGGCCACTGAATTTGCTTGACATACAGCAGGCAACCAGATGGACATCGAAAGCTAAACAAGTGGGAAATGTCCGGGCCCGGGCCATGCAACACGAAACAGACCACCAATATAAACCAAGCCTTGTAACACCCAGCCAACGTCTGCAAACATATAAGCCTAAGCATGCCGTTAGTCTTCACATGCTCTCATCGTTGGCGACATTTGGCAACGTTAGGCAATTTCCGTTGGGGGTGTTTGACCCCCCACGACCCCAAATAGGTTCAAAGAATGGCGTGAAGTCAAATAGGCACCTGCATGGACTATGATGAATGTTCATTCTTATCAACTGCACGATCATCCATGCTCGTTGCGCTCTCCTCAACGCTTGCCACTTAAACCAAATTCCGCAGGCCAGAAAACGAGGTCCCCAGCTCCATTTTTGATCAGAAGCAGGCAAGTGCCTCTGACATCTCACCAGAATCCAGCAACCTCTGAACATCATCTTTCACATGGCATGTGCTCGTCCTCGGCCATGTTTTGCGAGAGTGAGGTCTGCACCCAGCCACCCGCTCCAACCACCCCGTGCTGGGCTACCCCTTCGATCTTCTCAAAAAGTGGCCCATTTTCATTCCAGGTCGCTCATGAGCTGTGGTGAGTCTTCCAGCCTTCAACGTTCTGCAAATTGGGTGGCGGGTAGGGTGACATGGACATGGGTGACTTCAACCACGACCCAACAGGAGCCACGACATGACAAGTCTTGAAATGTTAATTGCAGGATCCTTCGTTAATCTTTTGCAAGTCGTGGGCTGCCCCGTCAGGCGTTGCAGCACAGAAGCAACGCTCGAACGATGCCGGACTGGGCGGGGTTTCACGGCTATAGCGGGTGGAGCTGGTCAAGGAGTGGTATGGGCACGCGGGAGACAATTCACGAAGAACCGCCAGCAGGGCACAGGGTTTGCGAGACTAAAGTGGAGCCATGGCAGCACAACCGCAATTCCTGTGCTTGGCCAGGCAAAACAGGAAAAAACATAGTATGAGAATGCTTGAGAGACATGCCTAGACCGTAACCTCCGAGTTTTGACTCAGGAAGTGCTCAAGCTCCTTCTTTCTGGACTCCGATTTGGCTTTGCGTTTGGCGGACGTCTACGGAGAGAACAGATCAGTGCACGTACTTCTCCTGAGGATTCTTGTGTGAAACACTATCCAGGCTCAGGTGCCTCTAGTTTGATCATTTCTAGAGCTTCTACCGTCAAGGTCTTAGGAATTGGGGGCATGTCAGAAGGGATGTGGTTGGATGCCCTGTTTTAGAGGTTTCTACGCAGTATCCCGTGATCAAGTTGATATGGCAGACTCGGAAGATGAGCTGTGTGTCAGAATGCTAGACCCAATGCCTTTTATAAAAATGCCCGACGATTCTGTTGCTTGCAAAGGAAGGGTCGCCATCGCGTCTTTGTCAAAGCCGGAGAGCCAGGCTGGGTTGAGAATTCAGGGTTTTAGAATGTTTTGTTACTTTGTTAAAGTGTGCACGCTGCTGGGATTTGGAACCAGTGCTCAAGTTGTTCAGCTTGTGGCCTTTTTCGGCCATCATGACTTGAAAATAATGCCCGCGAGTGAGTGATGTGATTCCTCTGTGTGTGCATGGCTTGTCTTCATCAGAACCTGCATGTGCCTGTGGGGTCGTGTCGGGAAATTTCAAGCTTGCTGCTTGAAAGCTCCGGCCAGTCATCGGATACTCGCTTGAATCCAGGTCTATGGAACTATAGGCCTCCTAACCACCTCGTGCACGCAGCTGAGGCTTCCGCTGCGAGTTTCTACTTGACAGCGCAGCAGCACGATACGCACTCACTGGCGTGGCAGCCGGCATATTTGATGAGGCCAGTCGCCCTGAGACAATGGCCCAAGGGATAGCAAGCAATGATGAAGGAATTCTTGCACGTCAGCAGGGCCAGGGACGCTGACAGTTCATTGTTGAACTGGAGTTGCCAGACGAGGGTGATTCTGTGATTCCGCGTTTGAACAGTCTTTTGTAGCAGAGGCTGGCGAGGCCGCAGTTCAAGAGTTTGATCCGTAATCAAATTTCGAGACACCTGTGCATCCTTCTACTGCTTATGCTGCAGCTGCTGCAGCTGCTGCAGCTTTTGTACTGTAGCTGTTGCACTTATTTGCAGTGTTTGTGTTTTTGGTATTTTTTGTGTTCGTTCTCTTCTTTTGGTTGTTCTTGTTGTTCCTGGTCTTGTTGTTCAGGAGTTGAGCCCATTCATCTTGCTCAAGGATGTTGCAGTCTCAGAGGCCGGCAGGGGCGTTGTGGCCCATCATCCTCCTGCACGCATGGATACTACAGTAGCGCTCAGCGCCGAAGGGAAGAATTAATAGCTCGTGGGATTCTGCGTTGCCTTTAGCTGAAGAACTAGGGAGCAGCCTCTTTCAGTCTTTTTGTCGACTTGGTTATTGTAGTAGTTCATGTCCGCAGCCCCACGCAGGTCATCGGCTCTGATCTAGCCTCCCCTCATTTGGGCAGCTTGGTTGATGGACAGGATGTATCCCGACAGCTCTGCCGCTTACATTCTGCAATGCCTAAAGCCCTGACGGGTTAGCCTCTTGACAGCTTTGGCCTACGCTGCTCGCTCCTGCCGCTTAGCATCTCTCAGCGCTGCCGGCGGACGCTAACAACTTGTGACGACCTGCGAGGGAACGAGTCAGAAGGCCTGCAAAAATGACACATGCAGGGCCTCTGGAAATAGGCTGCCTCGCACTCCAAAGTGCTTAGAGTCACAAGGCTGCGCGTGGTTGCAAGCTTTGCAGCTGTCGTGGCTTTTTTGGGGGCCTGGGAAACTTCTCGTATGTCAATAGTAATGTGTCACCCCCTTTCATATAGGGGGATCCCCCCAGCTCTCCCCGAACAACTGACGATTCTTTGTAGTACGAGGCCATCCCCCAAATTTGCCGCGCAATTAAAATCGATTGAAACATGGATCTTGGTAGTAGCCACCAGAGGCCCGGATCCTCAACAAGCAATTGTTTCGGAACTTGCTGGAATAATAATGATGATAATGCATTCTCCAGACGGCGAAATTTTTCAAGGTTTCAATAAAATTGATTTGAATTTCAAAGGCCCGCCAAGGCCTGAAAAGATACAGGGTTCTAATCAACGTAGTCAAATTTGAAAGGCCCAAGGCCCAAGGCCTCAAAGAATGAAATATTCTAATTAGATTCATTTAGATTTTAAGGCCCAAGGCCTGGAAGAAAAAAGGATTTTCATCAACTTTGTACACGGCCCAGAGCCTTTGGCTATAAGGCCAGAGACTGGCGAATGCATGACTCCATGACATCCGTGAAAGCCGTGAAATCTGGTTTCAATTGGTTGAACTAGATTTTAATTGCACGAAGTTAAGATTTTATCAGTTCAGTGTGAAAAGTCACAGGGGTGGGCCTGGCCAGAGTTGCCATGCTCTTGTGTTGTGTGTTCATATCGTGCTCTCGTGTCGTGTCTCGCAATCCCAGGCATTCCTGTCCTCAACGCTGCAAGCGAGCCCTTGCGCCTGGCAAGTGCCTCGCGGCGCGGCAAGCTTAAAAGTTCAGTGCAAGGTTCGTGCAGGCCGCCTTTCAGACTATTCAGAGGCATTCGCAAAGCCAAATGTCATCCTCCAAGCACGTGTTCCCTTTCAGCAACGTCGCTAGGCCTAGCATGTTCTCAGCTGACAAACCATAAAGCCAGAGCATGATATGTAGGTGCCCATCTAGGTTTGGTGCCGATGTTTATAGTAGCGAAAGATGTGCACCGTTGGGCATGTATGTGTCCTGGCTGGTTGCTTTACGGCCCCTTTTCACCAGCAAAGCCTGCACCTCGGTAGCTGTTGCCGGATGCAATCGCATTCGCAGACCACGGTTTGATGTGAATGGTACGTCTGCATCCGCTGAGAGTGTTGTCTCTGGACAGTCCCTTGCTAAGGATTGTTGGCAGAGCCAATTTGACCGTGCAAGGACAGCTGTACCGAGCCTTTCCAGGAAATGACAACGGTAGCTGGCTGACCTTCATCAGTGTTGCCAGGAGTGGCTCCTGCTCAACAACCTGCAGTTCAGCCTGGGCACTTCGGCCTTCCCAATGCAACCTTACAGCGGGCTAGCGGCTAGGAGTCATCCTGCAGAACTGCATAGATCATAGATGCTGCGTAGAGGTCCAGCAGCTGTTGCACACTCTGTTCAGAATGCAGCTGCCCGTACTTGGACTTGTTCATGAATTAGGTGCTTCAGCTGCCTAAGTTTCAATCCAGCGTGTGCTGGTGCTGGGAAGCCACTTTTGATCACTCCGCCTCGCCCCTACTTTGGCAAGGGCGATTCATATAGCATCTCCAAAGACCCTAAAATTTGCGTGGCAGCTATGAGCAGTTCCCTGAGTGCAGGCAGGCAATGATCCTGAGACTGAAGCTTCAGCAGGCTGGCAGAGTACAACTTCGATCTGGGGCTTGCAGGTTGTGTAGCCTATGCTCTTGCATGTTTGTACTAATTTTGCGGTCAGCCGCTAACCCTCCCAACTTTTGCTTGTCTTGTTACTGTACGCTGCAGGGACACTTAAGAAACACTCCATAAGTGTACGTAGAAGGAAGGTAAATCAGAAGATATGGCGAGCATCCTTGCACCTGGTGTCAGACAGACTACAGCAAGATGACGCGGCCTTTTAGGCAAATTTCAGATGTTCAAGACAACAGAAAAAAGAAGCGGCCACGTTCTACGGACCCCAGGCACACAAAGCCCGCAAGCTTTGCCTCCAAATGCATCCAACAATTTCAGTGTTTGGAAGGACGGGCCGCTGACGTGCCATGGGCATGCTAACGCACCTTGGCACCAGCGTGCCCTGAAAACGTAAGACCTACTCGTAGTAATAATTCCAACGACAATCGGACGCCATGGCGAGCTCAGCCTCTGCCGCTGAAAGTCTGCAGCACGACTCAGGCCTTCAACTTCACCGTAGCGCTGCAACCAGAGGGCGCTGGGGCCCCCGTCCTTGTCTCCATCACAACACGCTGCCGCATCTTGAGGGCAATCGGCAATTGTTTCCAGAGCTTCGTTCGCTGAAGCGTTGCGAAAGTTGCCCTGATCGTGCAGTGAATAGATAACCTTAGACTTTCAGAATCCCAATGCAGATTCCACTCTTACAGATCCGAGCTCTCTTGACTCGCAGAGTGTTGTCTGGCTTGCTCTTTTCAGGGTGACGTGTGCTTGAAGGCTGCCAACATTTTGGGTTCCATGATAAAGCTGCAAGCCTCGCAAGGCCGCCGTGCAGAGCGTGGCTTCCTGGTAGCCTACCCCGACTTCGACGGCCGGGGCTTATACAGTTTGATGATGTTTGATGGAGGCATGGCATACCAGGTATGGCTAATCCACAATGAGGACAACAGAAATTGCAGGCTAGATGCAGTTCAACCTCATGATCAAAAGTAGAGACACGCAGACATAACTTCCCAAAGGGCAACCCTGCGTGAAACGGTAGCATAAGCTGTGCAGCCTGAGTTAAACAAGAATGGGTGCTGCATAGATTAGATAGTCTTGAGGTGGTTTGGATCGCAGATTCGGGGGTTACACCCTCCACACATGTCTGCCGGTCGGAGCCTGGCACTTGCACATGAAAGCTCTGTTGCCATGCTTGAGCAGAAGCCCCATATCATCATGTGGGAGTGAAAGTCATGAGCCCATGAAGTTTCGTGGAGGGCAACATCCAGGAAGGCAACTTAACCCCACTCCACCGCATTGTGGCAGAAGGCATTCACCCCATCAAATCTACAAACCGCGGGTGCTTGTGAAGTATGCCGCTCAAGTATGTGAAATTAAGTGATGTAAGGGAATTAAACTTAAGAGTGAGTAGATGTTCCTGTCCTGCTGGCTGCTGCGACGGGTGTGATTGCAGGGGAGGGCAAATGCTGTCCTCAACA
Source organism: Symbiodinium pilosum (assembly GCA_905231905.1). Taxonomy (NCBI): domain Eukaryota; class Dinophyceae; order Suessiales; family Symbiodiniaceae; genus Symbiodinium; species Symbiodinium pilosum. The sequence goes on from CAJNIZ010043489.1 coordinate 15,458, forward strand.
AAAGAAAGAAAGAGAGTCGGAATGAGAAAGAAAGAAAGAAAGAGAATGGCATCTTTTGAGGCAGTGGGAGCAGGCGATAAGTCTCACGGCACGGTTGAGAAGGGAGGAAGGCGGCATCATGGTCCTGCTAGTATCTGCTTGTGATCCAGCCGAATTGGACGTTTAACAAACTTGACTGCCATAGCATTCCGGCACCACATGTCTCCAGCACCCCGACTCTCCCTGGTCGGACCGAACAAGACCAGCTCGCAGCGTTGTTGCAGTCCTCCATGGGGGCGCGAAGCTGTGAGAAGAAAAGAGAGAGAGAGAGAGAGAGTGCGGTTGGCGAAAGCCATGGTGATATCAGCCATGCGTTAGAGGGTGAGGCAACAAATCCGTAATTCGGGGCCCTTCGACTAATCCGTTTTGCAGCCACGCTCTCGTTGAGGGGTTCTTTTTCACCAACCGGTCAGCCCTACACGGGCTGGGCAGGATGCCCGGGGGGACTCAACCGGGGTCTCCCCAGAGCCCAAACGAAAGAAAGGAAAGACAGCAGTGAGAAGAAGAAATAGAAGAACAAAAAAGAGACCTTTTGCCCTGAAAGAAAGAGACAAGACTCTGATGGGATCGTGGAACCATCGAGTAGTGAAAGGGAACCCCTGAAGCATCCTGGAACAATTCTAGAGAGCTCGCCGCCGACTCTTGGAACAATCTGGGAAGGAGTGACTCGCGCAACGAGGCCAATCTGGTGAAATCTAGGGGCGATTTCAATTCAACATTGAGGTAGGAGACAAAATTAGCATGACAGAGCCATGAACTAGGGAAACGCCTTCGCTTATACCGATCGCATTGGCGGCATCTATCTCGACAGCATTTCCTTTGGGACGCCCTTTGCATCATGGAGCCTGTTGGAGAAGAAGGCCCACAATGTTCTACGTTTGCACTCGTGCGCGTTGGATCACCTATGAGCTTCTTGTTTCCAAGCTACATTCTAATTCCCAGGGTGTTGCCCAACTTGACAAGTTGAGAATTGACCCTGATCAACTTCTCTTTACTGTGTTTGTTTGCCGAATACTCAAAATGGCAATCGGAGACCTTCGGCTCGTAAGGATCATGCCTGGAAGTGATGAGAGGCCCCAAACTTCCACCATGTCTTGTAACTGTGTTGTCTAGCGCGAGTTTGGGGACTTGCCACACAAGGAAGTTTCCGATCTCACACCGCGCAGACCACGGACAGCAAGATTTGGGGGTGCGCTTTGCACGGTGGTTTCGGCCATCTTCCCCAAACCCCAAACTACAGACCAAAGGATGACATGGGTGGAGAGAGGGTCGGAGAAATTTTGATTATGGACGACCATACCATGCATTTTGGGAAGCCGACTAGAAGGGGACTGTACATCGGCAAATATGAGATCGATGCTATGCGACCTCACAAATGAGGGAAGCTTTGGTTCTAGCACTGCTGCTTGAAGGGGGCATTTCCGCGCAATGTGACCAATGTCACAGAAAATATTGAACTTGCCGGGAGCAATGGTCTCCATCCGAGTCCTCCACCTGGTTGACACGCGGGGGTTACGGTCACCGAAGGCAGCAAACACCCTGTGGGGAGCAAGCGTGTCATGGACTGGAGACTTCTGAGGAAAGGGACTGCGGTCATCATGAATCAACTCTTCCTCACCTCCCATTTGGAGACATCGTGTGGACATGGCAGGCTACGGTGCGCAGCCCCGACTTCTTCCACAGGGGGGTTGAGCCTTAGTCTAAGCAGAAGAAAACGGACAAGAAACAGAAGAAGAAGAAGAAGCTGATGATGATGATGATGATGATGATGAGAGAGAGAGTGAGCGGAATATCTCCTGATCTCCAGGCAGCAAAGCGAAGCGAGAGTGAGTAGCGAATACGAATAGATGGGAGCGACTTTACCTTTAAAGTTCTTTCGTTCCACTAGTCGCTATAGACATGTGGTCTTTGCTACAGGGCGGGGGGCACCGTGCTGACAGGTTCTATTCAGAAGCTTTGGGCAGCACCTCCCAATGTCAGCCAATTTGCTGACGGGACCCTGCTGGAGGGTTGAAAAGCTGGGTAGCATGCCATCTCAGACTTTTGGCCCGTTCGTCACCAACCTAGCTAGCTACCCAGCTGTATTCGCTGGTTGCGATTGCTGTGTGAGGGAAACTGAGAGCAGGAAAGTGTTTGCCTGAGCTGCGGGAGGAAGTGTCCACCACGGGGCTGCCCCGTCATGCTGTCTCTGCACGGTGCCTCTGCAAGTGTGGGCCCGGTCTGGGGCCATAGCCGCTTGGCGGAACCTTCGCCAGCAGTTCTAGTTCCAGTAGCACATAATTAATTACCACTGATAACTTATTTGGATCCCAACTGACGAGATATAGGTGCCGCGCAAATTCGAGAACAATCCTAAACGTAGCTTGCTTGGGCGTGCCTGCAGAGATTTGCAGCGTGTGCCGATTGATGTGCTGAGCAACTGCCTGCTGTTTGGTGAAAGCAGTAACCGCTGGATGCCTTGCATTGTGCAGTCCGAAGGCATCTGGTAAGTGGGGGCTTTGACACGTAGCCTAGATTGAAAGAAAGCATCATTTCAAGGCTGGGAAGCCTGAGATCCTGGAAGGTTTCGTGACCTGTTCTGCATGATGCAGCAAGATCCTGCCAGCTCTGAGGCTACGAGCTGGGTGGAGAGATGCTTGGAAGACTGGTCATGTTCAACGCTGATTGTGTTCAACCTCGGTGTCTCAACTTTTGCCTAGCAGCTGCCAGCATCAGCTTTGCATGTACTGCTCTTAGCCTCAGCATCAGCACAACCAAGGGAGGGTTTCCCATACGGCGCCTGGCTCGTGCAGCCAACTAATCGCTGGCACTGGGGGACAGACTGGGAAGGCCCAGGCGCCTCTGTCAGCGCCACTAGAAATGCTGGCTCTGCATTCTTGACTGAAGGCCGCCTCCAAATTCAACGGGCTTTCGTGAAATGTCGAGCAGCACTTGAGCTGATGAAATCGCAAGTTGCAAGGTGCTTGCACCGAAGAGGCGTAGAGATCTTTGGTGGGGCAAAGTTGGCGTGTGTTGAAGTTTGTCCAACGGCATTCCTAGCTAATGGAACCCTTTTCCACAAACTTTTCCCAGCCAAGCAACACATGTGCGGATCTATTGTACTGAGGGAGACATTCGCTACAGGCTGCCTTAAAAGCAGAGCTTGAACGCTGAGCAAGTGCAACGTGCATTTCTTTGCTAGGACCGGACCAGGGCGAAATGGGCAAATGGAAGCACATGGATCAATGCTGCTTCCAGGCTTGGACAACGCCTTCGGCGCCCTACACTACGTTTGCGATGCACTGCCAGGATGTGTTTGTCTTGTGCTTGCACTACACTTCCTGCATCGTCTCTCAGCAGCACTCTCCTCGCCGTATCTCGCCGTTTGCGAACTATTCAATATTCATTCCCAGACTTCTGATGTCGCACCACTCGGCATTTAGAATCCGTGAGCAAAGCAAGTACCAAGGGGGGCTACCACGCAGCCAGAAAATGAAAGCTTCTCAAGTCTCTTTCGGGCAGCTCGGGACTCCTAACGATCCAGCACGCATGAGTAGTGTTCGATGAGGAGCTCCTGGCAATGGGACTGAGAAGCGCCGCACGCATAGCTTGGATGACACCCAGGTGCTGGTCACAGGCAGACTTCCTAAGCCTAATGTCAGTGATCCCTACTCTGCTTAGGCAGCCGTAGCATCTAAGTTCAAGGTAGATTTTCACGAGAAGTCTTGCCCACGGAACGTTTCAGCAGTACTTGGGATCACAGCCTCCGCGCAGGGCACTCCATGGGTGGGCATGGCTGCTTTGTGTTTGCCAGCCACTTCCCAGACTCTCGGTAAGCGATTTGGTTAAAGTACAAATGTCAACAGATGAAAGCCCTAGACTCTTCAAAAACATTCTACGGACATCATCGCTCGGATTGAAGTTCTCAAGGATCTTTTGCTGGGCGCCGCTTGCGCCTCGGGCTGGCCATCGCTGAACTCGTATTCTGGAGACTCACACTCTGGCCACTTGTCTAGAGTGGGACATTGAATGAGGAGACTGAGGTTCGAGTATGTATCTTTTCGGGGTTGTGCAACAAATCCCGGGAGTGTTCTGTGCGCAAAGCTTGTTGTGTCTCGTTGTGTTACGGCCTAGACATACACCGCGCGCATGGACAGCCGCGGCACTGCATAGGTTTAGGACTAGGACCCTGGATTATGGCCAGGAGCCTGCCTGCATGCTGTCAAAAAGTACATGGTGTCATGTTCGACGCTCAAAGCGCTACCCAGAACTGACCTGACCATGGCCGTGCTCAGCGCTTGTGAAGGCCTCCTCGATGGAACTCGCCGCGGTTTGCTGGAAGAAGCACGATTCGAACATGCCGCGGACTGCACACATCATTGAACTCATTGAACACGCACGCGACCTGGCAGATATCGCTTCGCGTCATCAAGCGCAGATTGCCTGTGGAGGACTTCCTGCATGAGAATCTGAAAGGTGTTCCAATGCTTGTGATCTATGGCAGCAAGGACAGCACGTGCAGATCATCACGTATCCTTCCTACAGCATTTCATGCCAGATGTCCAAGTTGGCTGTCCAGCTGAGCGTGCCCGGAGCAGCAGCCAGGGCTGGTGCAGGACGACAACGTTCCGCCTCTGCAGCCGCGCAACATGGTCCGACTCCTCGAGTCGGATGGGCGCCTGTAGATGCATCGAGTTTTTGGTAGGAGGCGCTTACTGACCTGCCTGAGTCGCCAGCAAAACCGTTGTCTGAAGAACTCCAGGCGCCTTGTTTCAGGGTCTCCTTAATGTGTCTGCAGTCGCTGCTCCTTCTGAATGCGTAGCTGGAGCCGAGGCAAGACAAGACTACCGTGGAGGCGGTGGAGCTTCCAGGCTGGTTTTGCTGAACAATACGTGAACTCACCAAGCCAAGCATCTGAAATTTTGATCACGTCTGAGCTACACCGCTAGTTCCGCAATAGTGAGCCAGCTAGCCAAGCATTGTCCGTGGGGCTGGCGGCTAGAGTTCGGCAAAAAAAGGTTAAATCAGGCCATAAGTATGTTAAGAAATCTAAAATCCCAAGCCAGGAACAGGGGCAAAGCTTGTCAGGGTGAGGGCTGCTGTCGGACAGGGGAGTCCTTCTGGCAGGTGTCGGCCACTGGTTTGGACAAGGCGAGCCTGCTCTCGCGCACTGGTTCCGGCAGCGCTACTTGTCCAACAGTTGCTTTCAGCAGCAGCTGCTTGTGTGAGGTAACCTGGCGATTCATTGATCAAGCTGCAAATCAAGCGTCTCTGTTTGCTCATTGCCCAGTCTATAGGTGCTTGATGTCAAACTTGACTGCGCTGCGCAGAAGTTTTCCTTGAAATTTTGTCGACATGGCCCGGACGTCCGCTGCATAGACACTGCATCAGCAATGGCAGCACTGGCTATGCCGCTGGTTTTGTCAGGCACTGGCTATGCTGCTGGTTTTGTCAGTGCAGCATCTTCTTCACAGTTGCCTTGTTGCTCTCCTTCATATGGAGTTCTTCTTGCAGGGTGCATTGTCTCCAAGCATCCTAAACCTGAAGGCATCAAGGCCTCGATGCCACGCCCCGGCTGCTTGCAGGCAGCGTGATAAGTGTGTTGCCCCATCCTTGATGTCAAAGGTTGGCTGCAAGCCAAGTGTACAAGCCCGCCAACCGGGGCAGGCAACACTGGTCCGTGACAAGGCATGCCAGATGTCAAGGCTGAACTCGATGGGGTGTGTACTCAGACTCAGAAACTGTGCATGACGTGGGTGAGCTGTGGCTTCTCGTCGTTGCCGGCTTTGTCTGAACTGTGCGGCATCCTGGCGAATACTGAGCTACAAGCCGTGGAATTCTAACGAGCATGTCAGGTTGCGTATCTCCGCCTTGCCCATCTGGCAGCTTCATGCCCTGCACAGGATATAGATCAAACATGGAGCAGTACAAATGAAGTGCGCGTAAGGATCAATAAAAAAGCAAATGACGATCGAACATCAAAATTCTCTGCAGGGATCCTGACGGAAAGCAAGGAAGGACATAAGGAAACGGGACAGGGGGACATCTTACGTCGCTTCTCAAAATCTCCACGTGCGGCAAATTCTCATGCGGCAAAAGCTTGTGTACGTAAGCTCCAAAGAAACCCCAAAGCTATACAGAATCTGCAGCTTTTCCAGGAAGCTACAGTGATGGCGTTAACTCCTGCAACTGACTTGCAGCACGTGCAGGTTCAGGACCTTCAAATGCTGCAAACTGGAGTTTCTGCAGCTTTTAAATGCTGTGATTTGCCCGCTTGTTTTCAAAGTAAGCATTCTCGGGCTCCAAGCCAAAGTGACCCCATGTGACGTCTGAACCTTCAGTTGTTGCCCCACATTCCACCATGGCTGGCAAAAAGCGACCCCCCGGCCCCCACCGCCTGTTTTTCAGAGCGGCTTTCTTCCCAGCATGACCCTGTATGACTTCTAATGTTTTTATGAACCATCTGGTTTGCAAATGGCGTGTATGCGCTTGCCTCCCCCACCTCTTTTTTGCAGCGTGGCCTTTCTTCCAACGTGCCCCCTTATGAGTTCTGGGGTGCAGAATGCTTACCTTGACTAAGTTGCAACCCCAAAGCCTGTTCTTTTGTCTTCTTATACTGGCGGCCAGTCAAAGGCTGCGATGAGCTGTAGCCACACCAAAGCCAAGCTTTTGAGCTTTTATCCTTTTGTTGGTTCTTTTACTAACTGGAAATGTTGGTTTCCTGATTTTGATGATGTATTGAGCAGACCTATGGGCTAGCATGCGCATGCTAAATTCAAAGCCTTCGACCACTTTCCTCAGGCTTGAATGCCAGCCTCGCCAGGGGCACTTACTTACCCGAGCTGCCAGAGTATTTTGAGTCCTGGCGGAAAAGTAGATGCAGTTTTATCCTTGCATGGATTGTTGTTGCGGTGTGTTCTGTTCCTAAAGCTTCCCAAGCTCAGAGCAAGCTAAGGAATTCACCGTGACCTCACCAACCACTTATGGATCCCGCGGGTCTCTCAAGGTGGGAGGTTCCACGCACCCAAACCTCCGTGCCAAGAAGTTGGAGTTGCTTGTTTGTCTTTGGCTTTGTTCAGGGCTTCAGTGGCCCCGGTGTTGTGCCTGACCTGCCCATGGTCATGCCCATGCTCCATGTGCATATATTGCCAAGTGTCCGACCGCTATGGCTGAGCTGGCTGCGTGTTTGGAGCGGTGTGTGGACGGAACGCTACCTGCCTCATACACACACGCCCTCGCTCGGTAAAAACACGTGTTTCCTTTCGTAAGTTCAGCTATACATTCTGCATGCTATCTTGCAGCACATCTTGCGGGCTTTTGCTTAATTATTCAAGCCCAATGAAGAAAACACACCAATTCCCTGTAAAGAGCACAGCCATAAAATCGCAATCATCAGGACTGGTCCCTGGCATTGCCCATAGCTTGTGGATTCAGAATCAGAAGGGGTGCCCGCAGTTCACTGCAAGCAGGTGCTTCAACAGATCAATGCGACGTGGCTTATGAAAAGTGGTCCTTAAGGGCCTGGTTGCTAGTCGGTTTTCTCTAACTGTCAGCGTTTAGGTGCCAAGCGGGTGATACTTGAGGAGGGTGGTTGTCGAACACGCCCTCGAAGCCTTCTAAATCTCATAAGCTCTGGCACGGCATATTCTGGTGCGACTCTCCTATATGTACTTGAGCTGTTTGAGCTTTCGATGTATCGCCATTGGGCTTTGCCGAGAGAGTGCCCAGGCAGCGGAGCCCGGCCGCATTTTTGTCCAGAGGCAATCGGCTTGCGAGTTGAATGAGTGTGAATGTCAAGGTGCGGAGTGCGGCGGTTTGTTGAGTATTGTTGGCCTGTGCTTAGTCGCCTTCTATTGTGCGCTGTCCAAACCTCTGTACCTCTTATCGCCTCGCAGATTGCAACCGGCTCTCTCACCGGACGCAGGTCCGTGGAACCCCCATGGGGCTGCATAGTGTTCTTTGGGTTAAATACCGCTTAAGATTCTCAAGCTGTAGTACCTCTCTTCTCAGGTCAGTGCTCTTTGCACATATTGCTTGGTGGCTGGTTTTGTGCAAGGTGCCCGGCAGCTGCACTGAATGCTACCGCCTGCTCGGGAATAGCGACTCTGGACACTGCTCGATCAGACCTGACCACTCAGGGTCTTTAGCAGCGTGGCCAACAGCAGCCACCAGCTTCCACGTTGGTGAGCCGCAATCGTTTTCGAACCAGTGGGCAGATGTGGGCAGCGTCTTCGCATCTGATGAATCTAATGACATCTAATGCAAACCTTTTTGCAGGACGCGGGCTCCGATGATTTCGGAGATCCATTTTGGCGAGTCGAGACCCTTAGTCGCACACAGACAAGCGGCCCGAAAGTCTGGTGTTAACCCAAGAAGACATTTCAGCAACAATGAGGCATGCTTAAACAAATTGTCTGGACTCTGAACCTTCCTTGGAAAGACTAAACAAGCAGATGTTGAAAAAGCAGATGTTGATCAGTTCTTGCGCAAAATCAGGCAACACAAGGAACCAAGCTAGAACTTGTCTCCAGAAGTTGCCCCGACGTGAAGCAACGCAGATCGATTTGCTGGCGACATGTAGCCTTGCGATGCCGAAATGTTTGTTTTGAGAATTTGAGAAGCATTTGTCCTGCATGTTTTACGCGGCGGAAAACTGCCGTGACCCCTACAGCACATTTTCGGAGATTTGCCCGAAACTCCAGGTTGAGGCCCTTCTTTTCCTAGATAGGCCAACACCGAAATTCCATTCCACGAGCAGTTTCTCCGTGCCGTTCTGGACAAAACAGCAAATCCCCTCCCCAAGGAGAGAAACTTTTGGCTGTTGTGTGGAATTTGCGAATGGCTTTTGTCAGCAAAGCAAGGCTTTGTGGTGCCACCTTTGCTTGTGGACTTCAGCCTGATTCCCGGTGTAGTTGTTGGCCGGGAGCTGGACCTGAAACTCTCGTCCTCCGAGTTTGCTTTGCAGCCCTGCCTCCTCACTCCTAGTTCGTTTGTCTGAAATGAAGAAAGGAACACCCCAATAGCTAGCCAATGCTACCCAAGAGATTTCAAGAGTTCATTGTTTCCGTGAAAAACTTCGACACTCTGGCCGCAGAGCCCCGGAATTCGCTTTTGAAAAGGCAGCCCCAAGCTCTGCCCCGCAGCCTTTTCCTCAGGCGAAGAATTGAAATCACAGCTTGCTCCGAGTTTTTGGCTTCTGCCTATTCCATCCTAATTATTCCTCTTCGCCTTCCCAAAATGCAAGAATTGCTCCGCTCAAAAACGCCTTGCCTCACAAAGCTACAACTGGCAACCCTACTCTGAAGGGACTTGTCCTGCCATAAGAGTTTCGATTTGTTTTGAGCTTGTTTCTGTCGAAAGTCCAAACGGTAAACATTTGGTGCGGCACAAATTTCGTTTACGACAGGCCCGGATGGCAAAGAACCTTTGAGAAACTACGGTTTGTGCGGATGGTTCTGACTGAGAAACAGATGCTCAGAGCAAGGATTTAAACTGTGCGACTTCGATCGTTCTAAATTCGTGCGGCTGCCCGACTGCTTGGCCCTATACTTTAAAAGAGAGCCCTTTTGGAACATGTGCCAAGTGCCGCTTTCAGGACCTTCAACGTCCGACGACTCGCACTGAAACCACGGCAAGGCGGTTCGGAAGAGAGAATCAGCAGGAGGACTTGAGGTTTTTACTCACCGCACACGCGCCAACAGAGTCCCTGTTGGCCTTTTCCTCTGGTCGTTGGTCGTGTTTTAGGGTTGCACCCTCGCATCTGCAAACTGCAGTTCCAGACAGGCCAGCGGCCGCCCCGTGCCCTGTGGGTGGATGGCAGCTTGGCAGACATGACCTAGTCATGGACCTGGTGAGCTCTTCGGATGTGGTGTGTATGTGTATGAGGATGATGTCACTGTAGGTTTGGGAAATTTTGGCGACGTAGGGGCTTCAATCATGGGACTACCCAGGGCCGACCGAATATGCACCCCCAAACCAATGAGGCAATATAATAACCTACACCCAGCAAAACTTGCCTTAAAGCGACACACTTTCAAAACCCGGCTTGCAAAAGACAGCCTGGTCTTCGGAGGCATTAAGAAGGCCAAGACGAAAGCCGGGTTTTCACGACAGCATTTTTTTAAAAGCGGTTTCGTACGGCTTTTATTCTTACAGGTGTTGAGCGGGCTGGAAATTTCGCAGCCTATCTCTGGTTCCAGAAGCCAGGCTGTTTGGCATGCTTTATTACACGATTCCTGCAGAATTACCTGCTTTAAAGGAGGTGCTGAAAGTCTTTGGAAGCCTTAACAAGACCTATCTCCCTACTAAGGCTTTATTCTGTAGGGGCCCCTGTACTGAAGGGCCCAGAGTATCCCCAGGCATGAAGATGCAAAGAATGCCCAACCTTAAATGCAATAATGAACAAATGACCGGACATTTAGAAATATTCTGAAGATCCAAGTTTGCTCATGTGCACACCAGCTGCAGGCACCATGTTTGCCTCCAGTAGTCTTTTGGCGGCGAAATGTGCGCACCTCTGCCGCTTTGGAAGCGCGGCTTGGAAAGTTTGTGGCGTGGGCTACTTGTCTGCCCTTGATGCACCGGCAGGTTCGGTAGCCTGTAGCTGGCGTCAAAGGTGCAGGCCGTTCACCATCATGAAACTCCTGAGGCTCGGATGGATGTGATGCCTGTCTGAACCAAGACGGCATCTTCCAGGTTGCGATGAGTCTCCTTTTGATGGATACAGTAGGGTTCAAGCGGAACGGTCACCGTGGCCACTACTTGGCCATGCCGCCACAAACAGATCCGAGCAACGCGAGCCCACGAAGCCACGCCTTAAGTTCAAGACATTTCAAGCCCATAAACGCGCACACAAAATGAGTTTGGCTATTTTGCTCATTAAAGCGCGCCAATGGCATCTCCAGCGATTCTGGCAAGGACTGGGAAACTGTTCAGCGTGGAGGTTCGCAGGCCAACCTGCAGTAGTAAGGGCCAGGCTGCCACTAGGCTGTAGGCAGAGAGCTGGGCGTGGCCATCTGCTATCATCTGCTCACGTGGTACATGCGTTAAATCTGAATCTCCTGTCACCAGATTATGATGTCCCGACGGTGGGGGCCAGCTAGCCCCTACTAGCAGCTGTCACAAGAATGTCTTCGAAGAAAATTTTCTCTGCATATGTTGCAGGTGGGGGCTGGCCCAGTTCATTCGGCTCTGCGCGGCGCACCCCTCTGCCTGGGCTTCGGTGCTGGTCAGCGGAGTCAGGCCGTCGCGCCTCACAGCCGCAGGACATCCAAGAAAGACTCAAGAGTGAAAGCTTCAGGAGCCGCAAATAGTGAGAATCATAATGTATTCACATCCATGTTCCTTGGAAACATGGTATCAAATCTGTTGGGATATGGAGCATGGTCAGGCTGCGTTGCATAATTGCTGCCATGTTGTGCACCGAGCGCGCTGTTTGATTGCTCGCTACTTGAGCGCTGCTCGGCGCCATTTCTCATGTGCATGATGCCGCGTTTCTCTAGGTTGGTATCTGCCTTAAACTGAGTCCCGATCCCGGCAATCACAAACAAAAATCCTACAGAACCCGTGATTGCTGCGAGTGCTACTTTCGCTAGCCTCTTCGTGGAAGGCTGGCTCCAGCAGGCATCGTAGGCTTCATTCAGCATCATCCACCTTCGTACCGTGATTTGTGAGAAGCGGCAGCCTGCCTCGATGACTCTACTGAAGGCTAGCCAACAAGCTCTATTTTGTCAGCCGCTACGCGCCTCGAGCGACTTGAATGCCACAGAGCACACAGAGCATCGTGTGCTGGTGCACATAAAGTGCACTGCCAAAGGTGGGCATCCTGTAGCATCCTTGTGATATTCCATCGCACAATTCATGTGGAATGTTGGACATAAGGTATCCCACTTCAGTCAGGCAACTCAAGCTTCCTCGAGTGAGTGCAAAAACGCCTTCATGGCCTGAACGAACAATCCGTGAATGCCATAGCGCATTGGAGACATCGCAGTTGTTCAAGGCTGCGCGCAAGGGTCCAGTTGCTGAAGCAGGCAAGTCTCCTCAAGTCGTCGCTGTTGCTGAGCACAGGTGATAGATGCCTCCAGCGCAAGTTTTGAGGGAGACCGCTGGGAAGCCAGTCGGCATGCCAGGGCAGTATCCATGGTGATCATGATTCTGCTGTGTTGAAGTTTGAGCATTCAATGCCTTCTGAGGACCTTCCCGGCGAGTGCGCTTCGGCCAACCTGCTGTTGATGGGATCTCCGTCCGACAACGCTTGGACTAACCGCTGCCCGTCAGCAGCAAGATAATTGTAAGCACTGCACGCGTCCACCTCTGCAGCCGAGCTGGCAAGGAGGCCAGACGTCGTAAGAGGGCCGAGGTGGGGCGGGGGGGCACGTATGGAAAAGAGGCCGGAAAAAGCAAAATCCGGAGGGCGTCATTGGGGGAAGGACCCAAGGGTTGGCCAGAGGTTGAGGCGAATTCAAGGCAGACTTCAAGTTCCAGATCTTGTAGGAGCAGCTGTGAGGATGGGGCGCAGTTCGCACAAGCCTCATACCCTAAGCATAAGGATGAGGGTGAGTGTGCATATCGTTTGGCAGGTTTCGCTTGCGCCTTTCCGTACATCCGCTTCGCTGATGCTGGGTCCAGTGATGCAGGACAACGTTTTAGCAAAGTTCCCAATGACAGAGATCATGTTGCAACAGTTCTGGGCCAATCGAGTTTCAAGCTTCGCACACATCAAATCTGAGCAGAAATCCTGGGAAAGAATGGCTAGGAAGGGCAAGGACGCCCATGTCATGTTGTCTAGCACAGGTTTGTTGTTGCACACGAGAACACACACAGAAGCTGATCGTGCATCCGAAATGCGGGTGCAGGGCGTGAACCCAAGAGTTGCATAGCCTACTACGTAGGCTGCTGACGGAGGCCGCGCCTTCATCTTGGAGGGCAGCTCATATTCAGCCGGTGGCACAGGACGGTCCAGCACCTGAGTTGGCTTGTTAGGTTGCCAAGATTCATCTCAACTCTTGTTCAAAAGCCAGCAGGCCTCCTAGCCCTGGGCCACCTGTCCAGTAAGCTGGCCCTCCTCGTCTACGGCACTGACGACAAAGGCCAAGTCAGATTACTAAGCCCTGGCTTGCAAAGCTCACGTTGCAGTGCTTGCAGCCAGGCCTGGCCCAGGCAGTTGCAGCGGTGCCCGTGGCATCTGGACATCACGGCCGGGGCACACGGTTTAACCGTCACAGGCATAATGGGACAGGATTCACGGAGTGCATCGGAGAGACAGGTGCTGACTTCCTTGTCCTGGGTCCCTCGGCAGCCTGGGAGGGCGAAGGCGGCATCCTGGCAGCCGGGCGCCACAAGCTGCAATTAGTAATTCCGTGTTGCATTTCGTGGTGTTGTGGGGGTGCCAGGAGGGTTCCTGAGACTGTCACCCGGCTTTTAAAGGCGATTCAGGGTGCAGTATGTCTTGCCGTGCTTCTGAAAGGCTGACATGCAGCAGGCCTGTCAAATTCCCTATATTCTTAATAAATGAAAATTGTGGGGGGGCGTACGTCCCTTTCCAGACCGTTCAACTTTCACTTTCCAACTTTCATGGGGCGGGGGTGGTAAATGAAAGTGGATTCTGGTCACGTAGGAAAACATGTTCTGGAGCTTGGTCATGTCCGTTGTGCACCGAGTTGCATGCGCAGTGATTCTTGCCTCTGCGCAGGAGGCTCGAAGATGCAAAAATCTTCAGGAAACCAACAGTTTTAGAAAATGGTATATATAGTTTAATGACATTTTGGTTGATGGACAGATCCCTACATGACCCTACGTACGTACAACCTCCGAACTGCAGTTATATGGTGTATCTAGGGTCGTGCAAGATTTTGTCCATCAACCGTAGGTGCTACTTTAGGGATCCACCAAATCAGCTTTGTAGAAGAAGCTGCATGTGAGCATGGGCTTAAAATTTAGAGGCTCAAGGATGATCCTTCAACCCACCTAGCTTCATCTTACGTTACTCCACGAACTCCTACACCCTGACCCTCGACTTTAGGCCCTCCGCCCTATACCCTAAACCCTCAGCCCTAAAACCCAAATCACCAAATCGTGGGCAGGAAGCTTGTCCAAGTTAAGGTCCCCTGTGCAAACCCCAATATGGTGTAGGGCTGAAACTACGAATTCAAGGCTAGGGCTTCGGGTGTAATGTCAAAACAAGTCTCCTAGTGTTCGAGCGTTACCCGGGCCGGCTGACCCACGTTGCAAGCATCGGCGCGGACGCATATTGGCGCATTGCTTCTGTACCCGAACAGACGCTTTGGTGCCTCAAGTGTGGTCCCCGTAGAACTATTGGCTTACATGCTGCAGGGGTTTAAGGCACATGGTCTATCCTTTGCCCTAGGTGCCTAATTGCGAATTGTTTGGGGTAACATCCTTTATGGTAACCACCCGTCAACGGGTTGCAAGATGCAAGAAATGCGAGTAGCCCGAAAGACTGACAGAGAGCCCAAGTGAGATCATGGCCTTGCTGCAGACAGGGATGGCGGACGGCCCTACGAAAAACAGGCCATGCCTCACTAACTTCATCAAGAACACCTACCTTTTCAAACGCAGCATGTCATCCCAATGAAACCCTAGGTTTTGCGTAAGGCTACTCAAGCAATTCAGAAGCATGCCAGTAAAGCATCATGATGGTTGAAGGTATCTCACACCGCTTTGGCAAGTTTCCTCCAGCAGCTGGACAGAGCCCGAGCACCCATTTCAGCGGGTGAAAGGCGCACTTGATGAGTCTTGTGAGCCCTTTCCAACTGGAAGAGTTCCGCTTTGCTAGGCTTGAGCGCAGCGCTTACCTCTCACTGCCCCGCGGAAACACAGGTTCGACTCATCTCGACTCTGCATTCTAGAACATTTGTACTGGAGCCGTGCGTGCTGTACAAATCGGCTGAGTCGCAGGCTAATGGCTAGCAAGAGTCACTCACTCGCAAATGCTTCAGGCTCTCACCAAGTCGGACAGCGACCTCGAAGGCAAGGTTAAGATGCTTCTGCGAATTAATATTCTACAAGACAAGGCCAATGCTTCCTTTTCCGAGCGTGTCCATCCAAAATCCGTTGAAGTCCCGTACATGTGTGAGCCTGAACAGGCCATGAAGTGCTCGCAACAGCCTCCGCATTTGTTTGCTACATATCCAGGCATGTTTGCTGTACTTTCACTTTGCCATCTACGCAGCAGATCCCAACAACAAACTTGGTTCATGGGTTCTCTACTTGGTTGCTGCGCAGCAGGCTCCTAGCCGAAAACGACCCTGCCATCTCAGCTGAGAACGTGCATCATTAACTTAAGGGTTGCTTCAAGCGGGATCCTTTGCCTGATGCTGAACCGTGGAGATTGCCCTGCTGGAGATGCCCACCCATACATCTGGATATATCTTGATGACCCAGTCGTTGCACAAAAGGAAGCTTCTGGCCCAGAAGCGCCAGCTGCCCTTTTGGCTTTGCCGCCGTGGCCGCTGCTCTCTGACGGAATGTTTATGCATCCTTGGTTTCTGTTTTCTGAACAGAAGCCGTGCGTTGTGAAGTCTGCCCCTTATCTTTTGACTGAAGTGCTGCTGCTGGAAGTCATGGTCGAAGTCGTGACCTTTTCGTTTCCCATCGGTGTGCATTGGCAAAAGGAATGGACTTGAAGCAGGACCTGGTGAGCGGATAGGATGTCAAACAGCACGAAGTCTATGTGGTAGGACTCCATGGGGATTCTCTTTGCTAGCACGGAGATACTGATTCGCGAGTTGACCTGCCACCAGTACCGAGGTTATCATGCTCAGCTCCTTTGATGTGCCATGATGCATGAAAAAAGGCGTATCAACTGCTGCAGTGATCGCGACATTGCTCCTGTGCAATCTGTGGCAACTTGCGTCATTTCGCAATCTCGGGCTCGCTTTGATTCAGACACCTCTGGTTTGTTAAGGCATGCGCTGGACCACATTCCCTCTCACTTGAAGTCTCGATGCTTGTAGTAAACCTTTGCAACAATGACGGCCAGCAAACACGCACAGCAGAGACTGCAAACAGGCCATGCGCATGTCGGAATGAGAGCCAGGCATGCATATACGCCCATACCACACTCCACCTCAAAAAGGTTTAACCACAACAATCTGTCCTACCTTCACACAGCCGTAACATGCCGTAACTTGGTGTGTCGAGCCCAATGCCTTGACAGCGCATGAAAGCCACCTTCTGGCAAGCAGCTAGACGGCTTCACACCGCTCAGCGCAGCTTGCGGCAGGGCAGCAGACGAAGGCTTGCTATGTAGCATATGTGTTGCATTGAGGTGTACAGCATTTGATGTGTGATAAGCCGGGCCCGACTTCTGTCGGGCGCGCACTGCAAAAGGCGCAGATGTGTGCTGTCATGTGCTGTCAATCTCTTGTAGCCATCAAGTTTGGTCTGCTGGCAAGACTGGCCAGCGCGGTTGTGTGAATTTATGTGCTAGCCTTGTCCTTGTAACCGTCTTGGTCTTGCATCGCGTCTTGTAGTCAAGGACTCTCAGCATTCTTCACATGTGAGCAATGAATGATTCTGCTGACAGCGTGTCGTACTCAATCAGGTGCAATTTTCAAGCGGATAGCATTCCGACATGCAAGAGCACAGTTTTGTCTAGCAACTCGAGCTGTGCATGAGGTGTGCTACAACTGTGGGTGAGGTTCTTGGCGATGCAAATGCCCCAGTGGGAGGGAAAACGTAGCTGCAACTGGCATCAACTGGCCATTGTTGTCAGCTTCTCTTGGGTGCACTTAATGTCCCTGCTCAGACGTCAGTATGCGCAACGAGTTAAACTTAGATGTCTCGCTCGGATCTCCCATCGTCTTGTTCAGGGTCGCCCCACTGACACGCGAGGTGGTGCAGCTGGTTGCCAGATAGTGACAGCAATCATTGCCTAACTGATGGTCCAAACCTGAGAATCTAGACATTGCAATCTGTCCGAACCAGGCCACGGACGCACTCCGAGCAGCTGTGCAGTCTGAGATCGCCTCTCATGCTGAAGCCGGGCTGAATAGGGCATGGGCTTAGCTTGCTAAGCTTCACGGTGGGCAGGCTGGGTGAACACCGAATTCCTTTGACATGATCATGAGAGCCGCCGTCACATGGTAGGACCTGTTCCTCGTTCACACCTTGTGCTGATGGTGTTGAACGAAAGAAGCATGAAAGTTTTTCCAAAATCAGCGCAGCGCGCTCGGCCCAGCGCCTTGCCGCAACCAAAAAGCATGCGAAGCACGATGGCAATTGTCTCAGAGAGAGCCAAGGCTTGCATCAACAACCTGACCATCTTCCAGAAGCCCAAGAACAGCCCGTCCCTTGTAAATGTTGTGCCTGATGGGCTTCATGAAAAGCTCAGCTGCAGTGATGACCTGGTAACCTTGGTGAGACTGCTTCAATTGCTTGCTTTTGACCGCTTCCGTTAGGTTTCCGGTGCAGAAAATCTCCGGCCTTGACTCCAAACGGCGCGATGCCACGGGCTTGAGGCGCTTCGAGCCCTGTCCGGAAGGCTTGGAAGACTGGGCACAAAAGACGCTTCGTAATTGAAATAGCCAGGCCTTCACAGCCTTTTGATGACTCTGAAAACTGAAATCCGAGTAGCCGGGTTATGAGCCTTGTCCGCCTGTCGTCAACCAAAGGCCTTGCTTTACCTTATAGACTCTGCAGGCATAACATCAGAGCCCCGTAGGCCTTTTGAGGTCCTCCAGTGTTGTTGCTGGTGGGGAGGCTACACCTTCGTGGATGCGGATATTGGCGGCGGGGCATTTGCACGTGTCTTCCTGGTCAGGAATGAGGCGCACTATGCATGAGCCGGTGGCATGGCTGTCACAGCTGACAACGAATGAGGCAGGCGAAAGGCAATCGAATAATTCTGCTGTCGGGAGCACATGCAGGTTTTTGCCACAGACCAGGATGTGCTGGCAGCATCCTGCGCCAAAGAACATCAGCTGACGAATGCATGAACTCAACCTTTGCATGGATGGAAGGCTGCTTCTGCGCCCAGTCACCCTCAAATCATGCAAATGCATAAATACTTGCGGTACAGATTTAAAGCCTGACCCCTGAATGCTGAAATACCCAGGCGTGCGGATTGCGCAGAAAGCTTGAGGAAGTCACAAGCTCTCGGTCGCCAGGCCACGGCGGACCTGCAGGCCATGAAGCGTGACTTGGAGCTGAAAACGCACAAAAAGCCTATGACTTCCAAACTCTGACCCTGCATAGTTGTTGAAGCATGGGGTGGTTGTGTTCCCTTGTACGAGGAGTTTTCTTTCCAGACGGTTGCAACATGATGACTCGCGCGGCTTGTGCTCGTATTGCCTTGAATTTCCTTACCTTTCTGTCGGGGGAATGGTGTGGTCGCCTGTCGCATTCATTTTCATTCGGATAACAGATGCACGTCCAGAATCCGGTAACGCACATCAATCGCGTTAGCTATCCTTTAGATGCATAGTGGCACTCATGCATCGCAATAGCAAGTTCAGTCGCGGTGCAGTCTGACAGTCTGGATCATGGATCAGTGCCAGAGATGGCGGGTCAGTCGCGCAGGCACAACAAACTAAGACGCTGTGGCTGGAACATGCCCTTCCTGAAATCTGCAGATTCTGCAGCAAGGAGTCGACCGGCAGAAGCTAGCAAAGCACTTCCAGATATCGGATGCCGAAGCTGAGCAGATGGTCGAGCAGGCATCATGTTGTGAAGTATTGTTACCCAAGCCAAAGGCAATATGCGACTGCATTGGCACTGAGCACCTGCCCAAACCTCTAGGTGATAGATAATGCATGGCGCGAGAGGCAAGCAAAGGATATGAGCTGCGAGCTGACAAGCCCTCAGCAATGACAAGACGGTTTTGGTAGTATACCTGTCGAGGGATGCCAAGCACGTAGCAAGGCCAGGCTCGACAGTCACAGCTTCATGCAAGGATGCTCGTTGTCCAGAATGTTTCTGACATGTTGTGCAGCTTCGCCATGGAGTATGGGGTCATGCTGGAGCGCCCGGGCCCATTCCCCTAATACATGACAGGAGTTCTGGCAGATGCAGCGTACCAACCACCCGAACATCATCAAGTTGTTTGACTTCTTTCAAGACGAGAGATATGCATACTTTGTCATGGAGGTTCCTGCAAACGGCTGGCAAATGTAGCTGATAGAGTTTCAGGAGATTTTAAAGCTCGGCACGCCCGGATTGATCGTGATGTGCATGTTAAAAGGGCAGCGAGAGAGCTTCCCGTGTGGCTTTTGCTTTGACAGTTGTATAGGCTATGAGATTTGGGCCTGCAAGTCACGAAGCAGCAGAATATTGAGCTGAGAATCCTTGTGATGCTGCACACAAGTCTGACCAAGCCCGAACACTTGTAGAATCGAAACGAGTGACGCCAAGGCTTCTGCTTGAGAAGCTAGCAGTGGGGGGAAGGAGTTCAGCAAGCAGGATCGCAGTGTGCGTGCTATCCAAAGATCTTTCTCTCACACACCCTTGCGGAACAATTGTGTTGCCACTCTAATGCAACACAACCCAGCACGGGGCTCGATCAAACATAACCGGAAGCAGACAACTACATAAGCCTCGTGCCACAATTCGCAACATTTTTGCACTTGATTCCGCGCTGCCAGAGAAACTGACGGATGCTGCTGCAAATCTATGTCTGGGTTTCATGAAGTGATTTCTGATCATGCGCGTCTGCTAGCCTGCTAGCCTGCAACTGAGACAATTGCCACATGGTTCTGTAATGATCCTCAGTATTCGTCCGGATGTGGCCAAGAGCCCGAAAGACGACAAAAACAAGATTGGACGATAACGGCTAACAGGTACGAGGAAATACATGTCTCTTTTGTGCTAACCATCTGCCGCCACGATGAGATCCAGATGAACATGCGGGAGAGCCGAGAAGAATCAGCAAGAAATAGGAGCGGCAGCAGCAGCAAACTCCAAACCTGCTGTCCTTGCGGGAAAGTACACGATGCATCCACTGCTTCCCCTGGTCAGCTGCAGTTTGGCGCTGATGAATTTCCTGACAGCCGGGATAAAAGCTTTCCTATATAATTAGCAGCTGCGCATGACAGCAAACATACCATCACCCTTTGCCCTTTCAGTCCTTTGCCATCTCAGTTCCATACTATGTTAGCTTGTTGCCATGGAGGCCGTGAACGGTGGCACCCTTCGCCAGCTTCTCAACAGCCTCAAGACACCGATGGGAGAACGGCCAAAGCTGACCGAACCTTGAACATCCAATTACGAAACCTGTGCCTGTAAGCTTTCTCAGGCTGGGTGCGCACCCCATACTATACGCATAGCTCGAGGGCGAACTGTCAGGTAGCAATTGCCCCTTTCATGTGCAGTTGCAACCGCACAACTGAGGAAGGCTTCATAGCTGAGATGCTGCAGCATGCCCTGTATGCTCTGAGACACTTGCACTACGCCTCTCGGCACACTGCATACCACAGCGACATGTGCTCTGATGCCACCTCTGCATTCAACAACTCGAAATAAGGAATCCAGAATCCATAAGGATGCCACGTGGCTGCACCGGTAGCTGGCACTTTCTTGGCCTGGCTTCTGCTGTACTTGTAGCTTGCAAATGCCCGCCGTCCGGGAACTGAAGACACAGATCGCGCAATGAGCCAGCGCAATAACTGCCAACCATGGTTCCGGAAGAACCACAGACGAACCTCTAATAACCAACCGCCTACTTCAGATGGTGAGCGTAGGATGCTTCCAGGTTTCAAGATGCAGCTTTGCTCTGGCAGATCTTGACAAGTCAGGAGGTCATGGTAAAGATATTCCAGCTGGTGACATTGAGGAGGATCGCAGACTTCGGGACTGTACACTTCGGCGACTGTTTTCCGTTGGTTTTTTCCTTTGTTTCAGAGGGTGTTTGTCTCAGACTCTCGGTAGTAGCCTTGAAGCTGGCATTCGTTTTAGTATAGGTGTTGGTGCTGGCACTGCCATAGGCATTCAGTCCATTCAACACTAATGAGTCCCAACGGAAATCTATTCAAAATGTACTAAGATTCAATTAGATCCAAATAGAACCTAATTAAAGATCAAAACCCGATTCAAATTAAGTGAAATCCAGCTCCAACCTAATTAGAGTCTGATCATAGTCAATTGGAAATCTAGTAGAAATTAAGTAAGACTTAAGAGAAAACAATTGAAAACATATTTTAAGCAAGTGAGACCAATTGGACATCTAATGAAAACCATTTTAAAATCTCATTCAACTCTTTTCAGAATCATTCGAAAACCGACAAGAGGCTGTATTTGTTGTTGGTTCACGCAGGTTGAGATTCTTGTTCCAGCGTTTGATGCTAGTGTCCCTGGTGTTAAGCAGTACTGTTAGCTGGGGGTCGTTGGCTGGGACACACAGTGTTGTTAAGGAACCTTCCTCCAGACCGGTCTTACCATGCGAGCAAAATGCCCCGGGCAGTTTGGAAGGTTGGAACTGTCAATTTGGTTTGTAGCCCAAGTTTGCGTGTGTAGCTTTCTCTACTTACTGAGGTCCAACATTTCCCGCAAACAGGAATGGAGTACAGTGTATGTGGGAAACCCTTGACATAAATGATTCTATTTTTTTGTTGTTGTTGCTGTGGTTTATGGTCTTCATTTGCCTCAATATGTTTGACTGAAACCACTGGAAAACCTCGAGTCTCACGCATAGACTGTGAGACAGCGCAGCCTGGGGATGGCAACCCGGCCGAGCGGTATCGCCGCTTTTCCCCAAAACAAGGCGAGGAATCGAGGGATGGCGGGCTCGCTGGGAGTGAGCTTCAACAGCGAGGCCTTCTACATCCTTCTACCAGGATTTTACCCCGCTGGCAGCTGGCAGGAAGATAGCAATTACATGCAATACTGGTAACTCGTAATTTGTATACAGATGTCTGAAGGTGCTATGCTGCGCGCAAGGTTTAGTGTTAACAGGGAACGGATCTCGCCGGCGGCGCAAGGCGCAAGGAGTTTTTGGGCACGAGTCACGGACGGTCTCCAGCGGACATAGCGGACATAATGAAACCGACCGTCAAACCATGGAAAGGCCGGCTGAAAAACGTTCCAAAGACCTCTGAGTGAGAGCAACAGGAATGTCAAGGGACAGTCCGAGGGAGTGTGATGACAGTCATGTAAAGACTCGACCTAAAATGATGTGTGATATCCACGTGTACTGATCCACTTCAGGCGCTTAGCATACTCCTAACAATGCAGCCGGCAGGGTTGCAGAAACTGATTTTCTTAACTCCTGGTGTCAGCACAGTCAGGACCCCATTCCAGAGCCACAACCATGCCTGGGATGTTGCGGTCTTGGTTGATTCTGTGCCGAAGTGGTCATGAATTTGTGTTTTAATCCAGTCGCTGTATTAGTCGTCTTTCCAGATGGAGGTTACATGTACAGTCAGACAAGTGGATCTGCGCTCATGGAGCTATGGCAGCAGATTGGTATGCCCTGTTGCCCAAGTCTCCTTCGTGACGGGTGTAGGAAACGAGCGTGCTGGGGCTGAGGCTTTCAGAATGCATGCTCCGCTTCTGTACACTTTTTAACCACCAGCTTCAGCAGGGAGGAGGACTTGTGGCCATCATGAGCAAAATGGCCTACCCCGATTGCTCGGTACTTCCTGGGTGACGGCTCGGGGCTGTGCTCCGGTGGGGCTTCCGGGCCTCGCATAGCCAAGCAATCCTGGAGGGCGGCGGCCGCGGACTGTGTGAAAGACGCGAATTTGCATGCATCCCTTTGATCGACGCTCAGAAAACAAAGCTTCGTTCCAAGGTGAAGCTTGAGAACCTGATGCTGCTGAGTTCTTCGGGCCCTCCACACCTGGTGCTGATCGACCTCGGCGTGGCAGAGTCGTTGCTAGCCTTGGGATGGCATGCAACCTTCTTTGCTCGCAGTGAGTTTCCAAGCAATTGTAAGCAGCTCTGTCTAAGTTTGGGCATCCCGGGTTCCGTGTGAAACGAGATTTTGCCAAGTTTTGGCCACTTGCTGCGAAAGTGCTGATGTTCTCACCAGCTCAAGATGCGAGCAGGGCATCTCTTGAGGATACAGTTGTTGCCAATATTGCAGAGATGGGCGGCGGTTTGCATGCCTGCGTTTGCTTGCATTTGTCTGCAACAATTGTTTGCTGCCATGAGCGCTCAGGTTTCAGTCTGCTTCAGGCATCATGGGACATGGGTGGCAGTTCGGTCTGAAGATCGGAGGGCCAAAGCTTTCTGAAAGACATGTGGATGGTTGCGGGGATTCTGGGTCAAGGCTTTGACTCGCTAACATGCTACTTTCGAGTCGGACAGGCTGCAGAGGAAAACATGTGAGAAACGAAGCCCAAAACCTGCCTTACTCTTGCTGCACCACATGTCCTCATTTGCTTAAAGCCTTCATGGGGGATTGGAAGGTCTCGTTCTTGCCGACCATTTTGTGCAGGCCATTGACTCTGATTCACCGGCTTCCAACAGGATGAAGCAGCCAGTCTTTTGGTGTTCTTGCTGGTGTTTGGCAGGGGATGCGCGGCCTATGCCTGCCGGAACTCCGCAGACCATGGCCCCAGAGGCCTGTTCGACACTCGAGCTCAGATCTTGTCAAGCAGCCAAGGACTCCCCACTAGCCCCAGGTGTAAAGAAAGGCTGCCCACTTTTCTGGTGGAAGCTTATAGAAACTGCCAGAGCCTCATCCCTCCACATGGTGACTGCGCATGCCAAGTCTAGTCCGGGTAACGCTAGTCTGTCCGAGAGCGTTTCAGCGCAGGTCATTGACTGCATGCTTGGGCAAAGAAACAGCCTCAAGGCTGCATGCTGTTTGGCCCTAACTCTACGCCTTCTTTGCGAGAGGTTTGTCCTATATGCTCTATGGTTGCTGGTGAATTGTGGATGGCATCATTGCAGATGGCATGTCATGACACAAGCACATCCTCCCGTGTTGTGTCTTCAGTTGGTGTTTGCTGCCGAGACGGATTCCGCCACGAAATTGCAAGTGCAACATGCTGTTCATGGAATGTATGCCCTTGATAACAAGTGTGGTGGCATCATGCCAATTGTTCTTTTGGAAGAGATTTCAGCTAGACGGGTGCGGAGAATTCGTACTCTGTAGTGTTAACTTTCTTGCAGTCCCTACATGGAAGTTTGTGCTGCGCGTCTAATGGCTGGACTGAGCTTGCGAGAGAGAGCGAGAGAAGTTGCTGGTGAAGGCACTCTTGTCCCGTTCGCTGTTCATTTGCTCAGGTTTCGATGACCGTTGTGATGTGTTCAGCTTGGGCATTGTTGCGCAGCTTAGATCACAGTGGTAGCTGGTGTCTCAATGGCAGATATAGAGACCTATAGGGTGGGGTTCCAATGACTAGCATTAGTCGTGTTATGTATGAACAGGCAGCAACTACTAGTTCAGGTCCAGTTCCTCTCGTTCTCGTCGCAGCAGTAGTAGCCGTCGTAGTAGTAGTCGTCGTCGCCGTTGTCGTAGTAGTAGTAGTAGTAGTAGCAGGCACCACAGCTCGAGTGAGTCCACTGTGGGCTCTTGTAGTACTGAGTACTAGAAGGCCTCTTGATCGCCGCCTGTGACATGGTTCCCACCTGTGTGAAGGGAAAGCTTAGCTTGACTGCACTGACAAGCCTTTTGCTGAGACACCTGGACCTGCACCGAGTCCACAAGCAGGTGCCGGCGACATGTCGGCCACAACGTTCGTGACTAAGTGGGATTGCTGAGTCAACATCCAACCGACAGTACAAGGAGCTTGCTCCTTCGCTATACGCTATGCCTTTCACGGCTAATGGTCTAAGCGCAACGGTTCAGAAATTCGATGCTTAAGGGTCTAACCGCAAAAGCGGAGAAATTCAGGCTTTCACAGAAGTGGAGAAATTTGGCTTTCACGGCTACGGGTCTAAGCGCAAGGGTTGAGAAATTGGATGCTTAAGGGTCCAACGGCAAAAGTGAAGAAATTTGGCTTTCACGGCTAAGGGTCTAAGCGCACGGGTTGAGAAATTAGATGCTCAAGGGTCTAACCGCAAATGTGGATAAATTTGCCTTTCACGGCTACGGGTCTAGGCGCGAGGGTTGAGAACTTGGATGCTTAAGGGTCTAACCGCAAAAGTGGAGAAATTTGGCTTTCACGGCTAAGGGCCTAAGCGCCAGGGTTCAGAAATTAGATGCTTAAGGGTCTAACCGCAAAAGTGGATCAATTTGGCTTTCACGGCCAAGGGTCTAAGCGCAAGGGTTGAGAAATTGGATGCTTAAGGGTCCAACGGCAAAAGTGACAAAATTTGGCTTTCACGGCTAAGGGTCTAAGCGCGAGGGTTGAGAAATTAGATGCTTAAAGGTCTAACCGCAAAAGTGGAGAAATTTGGCTTTCATGGCTAAGGGTCTAAGCGCAAGGGTTGAGAAATTAGATGCTTTAGATGCTTAAGGGTTTAACCGCAAAAATGGAGAAATTTGGTTTTCACGGCTAAGGGTCTAAGCGCAAGGGTTCAGAAATTGGATGTTTAAGGGTCATTAAGGGTCCAACGGCAAAAATGAAGAAATATGGCTTTCACGGCTGAAGGTCTAAACCCTCGCGGGGTCAAACTGTTTCATGTTGAGCCTGGGCCGCCCTTGATGGATCTAAATGTTTGATGTTAAGCCTGGCCCCTGGAGGGGTCAAAATGATTGATGTTAAGCCCGGGCCCCTGGAGGGGTCAAAATATTTGATGTTAAGCCTGGGCCCCTCGAGGGGTCAACATGTTTGAAGTTAAGCCTGGGCCCCTGGGCCCCTGGATGGGTCAGAATGTTTCATGTTAAGCCTCGGCCCCTCAATGGGTCAACATGTTTGATGTTAAGCCTGGGCCCCTCGAGGGGTTGGCCCTTCGCGGGGTCAAAATGTTTCATGGTATGCCTGGGCCCCTGGAGGGGTCAAAATGTTAAGCTTGGGCCCCTCGAGGTGTGGTGGCGGTATTTTGTCGGGTTTTTTTTTCCGCAAGCAGGCAGCAACCAAGCGAGCAAGCAAGCAAGCAAGCAAGCAAGAAAAGCCAGGAAGAGCGCGTGCAAGCAAGCAAGCAAGCAAGCAAGCAAACAAATCGCTGATAGCAGTAGTAGTAGTAGTAGTAATTAGTAGTAGTAGTAGTAGTAGTAGTAGATGATGTAGATTGCAAGACCAGCATATGTTGTAAATTCACGCATGTAAAATTTTCCAAGACCAGCAGATGCTGTCACTTACAGCATTTGAAGCATCCCAAGACCAGCAGACACTATAATTTACACCGTTTGAAGCGTTCCAAAACAAGCAGATGCTATAATTTACAGCTTTTGAAACGTTCCAAGTCTAGCAAATGCTGTAATGTACAGCGTTTGAGCGTTCCAAGTCTAGCAAATGCTGTTATTTACAGCGTTTGAGCGTTCCAAGTCTAGCAAATGGTGTAATTATTTTGCAGCATTTGAAGCATTCCAATCTGGTCTTTGGTCCCGTGGTCGGGTTGTTCCCATTACCAGGTCATCACGCACTTGCGAAGCGAGCATAGGCATCAAGCAAAATCTTTTAAGCATCAGAAACTTTAACATGCGTCAACAGTTTGCTAAGTGAGCTGCGAAGAGCGAGTGTAAACGCCCCTTCGCAGGACCAGGCAGTTCCGGTGCTCTGGTCATGTGGTCCTCTGGATCTCTGGTCCTCTGCTCCTCCGGTCTTGTGGTCCTCTGGTCCTGTCAACTTGTAGCTCGCTGATGCTATGGTTCCAGATCTTGCATCACGTAGAAATCTCAGAATGTCGTAATGCCCAATTTTTTGGGTATACAAGATGGTGCAAGATTTCCTCCATCTTTTCTGGTCCTGGCAGCATTTGTGGGTCATCTTTTAGACTCTCGGATCCTCTAGTTTGAAACATGTCAACAGTCGCAAGGATCGTGGGGTCGGGGTCGCGATCCTCGTAACTGTCGTCGCTGTTACCCTTGGAGCCTCTTGGGCCATCCATGCTTCTAGTAAAAAAGACGCATCATGCCATCACCATGTGTGCAGTGAGGGAGGGCTATGCGGATCATTTTGTGTGCAAATGAGGGGGGCTGCACCCCCCCAAACCCCCTTTGTTTTAAAGCCATCCATGCTTCCAATAAAGAGGAAACATCATGTCATCACCATGTTTGCAAGAAGGGAATGTTGTGCGGATGATTATGTTTTGCAAATGGGGGGGCTGCGCCCCCCCCAACCCCCCGCTGTTTTAAAGCCATCCATGTCTGCAATTAAAAGGAAGCATCATGTCATCACCATATTTGCAATGAGGGAAAGTTGTGCAAAACATTTTTTGCAAATGGGGAGCTGCGCCTCCCCATCTCCCCGCTGCTTTAACATGTCATCACCCGGTTTGCAGTGAGGGAAGGTTGTGTGGCTTGCGTTGTTCGCGCCTGATATTTTCAGAGTATGTCGTTCTCCAAGTTCTCCGTGTGAACAAAGAATGGATTTAAGAATAGCTGCTATAGACTCTTCGATGATATGGTGATTCCTTTTGAACTCCATATTTCCGTATCAACCAGCAATTAAGTTGGACACACCAAGCCTGCAACTAAGTCTTACTTGTACCCCCAATTCCAAACGCCCAGTCTTTTCCCACTAGTTCAAGGAGGGGAACATTGCAAGACCAGCATATGTTGTTAATTTAAAGCATGTAAAATTTTCCAAGATCAGCAGACGCTGTCACTTACAGCATTTGAAGCATCCCAAGACCAGCAGACACTATAATTTACACCGTTTGAACCGTTCCAATACAAGCAGACGTATAATTTACAGCTTTTGGAGCGTT